>OX381712.1:40664013-40825623 GCA_947462335.1 Harmothoe impar | reverse complement strand
AAGTTTATCTGCAAAAAGAGTAACCTTTATTTAGTAGAAGTTTTGAAACTTATGTATGTATGTAGTTAAAAGTCGTACTATAGGGTGTATAGTGATATACCCAAAGGGGTAGGGCCTGAAGGTCTGTGGCCTTGGTAACACTACTTCTGTTCCATGATATATTTCTGAGTGGACAATCACACCCACACACAGAAAGTAAGGTGAGGCAACATGGCAAAGACATTGACTCCGTGCCCGGGTTACCGCAAACTGTTCCCAGTCCAAGTATCTAACTACTAGTAGGGATCGTATGACTTCCATATCACTATATATATATATATAATATTTCTGTGAAGACATCCTGGGGTTTGTAGTCCTCGACTGCTCGAGGAGGTATAGTAGAATTATGTATAATGGTACATCACCAAACTTCTTTGGAAATGGGTTAATACTGGAGTTCAGATTATGCTTCAGTTTTTGCCACATTGAAGTGAGATTCTTTTTAAAGTTATGAACCGGATATAAGTGTCATTAACTTGCGTTTTCTCATCCATCACACAGCACATCATATGGATGGAGCAGGTAGGACTACTTATACCCCAGATTTTGAATGTGGACTCAGATCTGCTACGCCCCCAAGGAATTTAATCATGCATTAAAGTCATCAAGCTTAAGAAAGGATCGGATATTAAAATAAGTTCTATAAGTGTTTTAAAAGATGCACTTTAACCAGTATGTGCACTTCCCGCTTTGTGCAATTATCTCAAAAGTATAAGAACAATACCCTCTCGGATATTTTGGAAACTACCTTCTATTTTCCCACATTTAAATTATGACATTACTGTCTGAACCTTAGGTCTACGGGTCATCTCTATATTTCTAAACGTTCTGAAAGATTCAGAAGGGTTACAGGCACAGGCAATCAATCAAGGCAGGTCAGTAGCAGCTGAAGGGGGTCTTCCACTGCGACGGATACGGGTACGGATGGTTAAAAGTGTCCAAAAGTGGGCAAAAAGTCGGCAGTGGAAGCCGTTTCTAGCCGTGACGGATTGGTTTTGACGGCTACGGATTGAAAAAAGTACTTCCACCAACGACGTTACGGCCACGTATTGCATACCGACCAGCTTAAACGTGCACGGAATGCCACGGAAAGGCGACGGAACACGCACGTTTGAGCAACTTTTGGCCAAAAGTTGCTCAAACGTGGAATATCAAAATGTTTTGATATTTTGACGGTTGTCATTTTCGACCTCAGTCCGTCAATTTGACGTTTCAACCGAGGCGCTGTCTTGGCGCCACCTGGCGTAAAGTGGCGAAACCGTCAGTTCATCTTTTTCCCACCGCTAGGCGCAGCAGTCGCTCACGGGTCATGTGACCCCGCGTTTGGTCGTACACAGGTCAGTCAAAAACCAAAATGGCGAGCAGGCGTAAGCGGGGCAGTGCTTTACCAAACGCTGAAACAACTCCAGGGCCGAAGAGAGCGCGCAGAGGGGCGAGAGCACAACCCCAAGAGGTCGAACAGGGTTCAGAGAAGCCCAATGGCAAAGGTAAGAAGACGCTGGGCCCGGCGAAAACGGTCACAAAGCCCGCCGAACCGACCCGCACCACCCCACCCCGTAAGGTCAAAGAGACGTCTACACCTGCATCTGCTCGCAAAGTGAGGCGCTCACTCAAGTTAACCCCTAAAAAGGCAACCGTAGTCGATCTGGTAGAGGAGGGTGAGGACGGGGATGACAGAATATCTCCGCAGGAAGAAATAGCAGCCCTTAAAGCCCAGCTTGCAGAAATGGCTAAAAGGCCAGCGGACCAGCAGCGGGAGGTCGAGTCGCTCCGTGCACAGATAAAAAGTATTGTCCAGCAGCCGGTGACCCCAAAAGTCAAAAAACTGTTAGCACAGCGTGCCGCTGCTGAAGAGGGTGGACAGGATGATGACGCCATATCCCACGATTCAGACGATGTTTTTGATGAAGAGGCAGCCAACACGTCTCAACCAGTAATGGAAGCCGACAAATCATATCATAAGCACCCACTTTTTGACCGCCTGGAGGATGGCCCTCCTGGTGAACCAGGCACAGCGTCAGATGCTGGATCAGACACTTTTGACGTAGGGGGCCTCAAAATGGTACCCGGCTTCACCGCGGCCGAGAACGACTTACAAGGTAAAAGCCATGACCAATGGTGGACGGAGGATCCCACAAGGGAGACTGCCCTGTGCTTGATGTGGGGGGAAGAGCCAGCCCTATTCGACATGGAGAGAGACGACTACCGTATCCCGTCGGTCCGTATAGCCCTGATTCGCAAATTTGCGGTTCGCCTAAAAATGCCACGTGAGTATAAGCGTTGTTTTCAAGTCCAAAAATTAATAATATTTAATTCTAAAACAAAAGAGGGATCAATTTAAAAAAAAACATGAACACACCTGCATTATCAATCCTATTCACCAAATTATTCAAAATTGTTGGTCTAATTTTTTTAAGTAATTTGTAATATTGGAGTACCGGTAATGTTGAGCAGTATCAAATAATTGTGAAATACTTGACATATCAAAGTGGAAAACTGTATATGACAAATGCAGGACGGGCCTGTGATGTAGCACTTCCTAACAAGTGACTTTTCTCTATTCTCCAGCCGCCGTGATTGCCACACGTATGGGTAGTTTGCGTAACGCTTTTCAAAAAATGTGTAAGGGCCTGCCGAGCGGTGCCTCTCCTCGGGGAAAAACTACAAGACAACGGGAGATTGCACGTCTTGTATACTTCTTGAGAACTCATCTGAAGAAGACAACATCGATAACAAGTTACAGTGGGGTGAGCCCTGCTAAGAGCTACACCCCCCAAAAAAAAAGTGGGAGACCAGCTGTAAGTAGACACGTTTGGGTTATTTCTGAACTACCGGTATAATACAATTTAAAACATATTTCAATGTATTTGAAAAGTAAACACTCCTAGCACGGCCTTATATTTGTTAACTGTCTTGCTGACTGTAACCCTACATATAACTATATATTGTAAAACACTCTTAAGATTTGTGTACTTTTTTGTTGACTGAGACCCAACATCACCATGCCTGAAACTAAAGAAATGCCACTTCCATTCTGCAGCAGGCCACCAAGCGCGCCGTCTCCACCCCAAAAGTCAAAACTGCCAAGCTGTCCGTGGCGGAAGAAGCCAAGCGTGACGCAGAAGATGAAGAGGTTAGTTTTTATGCATCAGTGCTATTTATACTAATTATGTAGGGTTCTTGTTGGACTTTACAGACTACCGGTACACATACCACAAGCCTTACGTGTAAAAAACTAAGGTGGCAAAAAGTCAATCACATGTTATAAATAGAAGTTCCTTTATTCCCACAAGTGCAGACGTTTCACTAGCCTCAGTAATAATTATTTGCCGTAAAGAGTCAAATATGTACATGAATCAGGGCAGAAAAGTAATACCGTTGTGTCTTATATACTTCTTCTATTATTCTTTGTATTTAAGGATTTTATCTTTCCCATTTCTTAGATATTCCAAAGGAACGTCAAAAGGATTATGGAGACCTCACTGTCTCCCATTTCAAGAAATAGGTACAACAGTGACGGGGATTCAGTTGGTGAGGGCGCAGAAGAGGCTGAAGGGGAGGCGTGTGAGGAAAACGGCGAAGAAGAGATGGACTCCCAGAGCCAGAGTGTCATTAATCCTAAAAAATTTAGCGCCAACCAGCGGCTGAAGGATGCCAAAACCGTGGAACGTTTGACGAAGGACAGTCCCCGGCTGGGGCAGGGGTCAACCGCCGGGAAAACCGCGGATAAAACCAAAATAAAAGGGCAAGCCAAGAACAAGCCAGCCACGGACGCCTCCACCTCTGACGGTAGGAGTGGCGCGTCTTGCTCTGGTCAAGGCGGTCCTGCCCCTGTTTCAGCACTGGACAGGTACCAGGCGTCCGCTGGTGGCAAAAAGTTGTCTGCCCAGGCAGAACAGAACATACAACTGGCTAAACAAAAGTGTGTCAAAGCTGTGCGAGGACTGACATTGAAAGGCCAACAGCCGCCCATTATTCAGCGTATAAACACGTCCAAAGAGTCGGATGGAGGTGACTTTGATGTATCCCTGGATGTGTCTAACATACCGTGGCATAAGCAGGCCGGCCCCGGGCACAGGAGGTTAAAGGAAGAGCTCAAGAAAAAAGCCAAGGAAGAGGAGAGGGCTGGCAGCGAAGCAGGGAAGGAGAAGGTCCAAGCCATGAAAAGCATGGCCCAGTCTTTCCATAAGTTTGGGGAGGACATGTCCCGGGCACGGGAGCAAGCCGCTGACCCGGTGCAACTGTGGGCCGACTCTCTGGTTCCACAGGTGGCACGGATGGAAGAACATACCCGTGATATGTTTATGGTACATGTGCTCGGGATAGCCATTAAAGCCATACACAGGCGGTGGGATCCTGCTGACGCATGAGTTTTTAAAGCATGCTGACCAAAAAACTCTGACGTTGTGAGTTCAAATCATTCCACTTTTGGTGGCAGTTGGTCAAATGGCCAAATTAACCCACGTATCACTTGAACTTTTTACACAGTTTTTGGTGTATCAGATCTGATTTTATCAAACTTTGACAGTTCAGTCACACTGCCGACAGCTTTTTTGGCATTGACGTAGCTCAGTAGATTTTGCTACTTTTTACTTCACTTTTGATGTTACTGCGGCCAGATCTTTTTGAAGGTAATCCCACTTCGGGCTGCACATATATACTCCAGACGTTTGGTGCATAATATTTTTCTAGTCGGTTATATTTAGGGTTACACCTTGACGGGTTTATTTGTTGATAAGAAATATTATTATAGTTATGAGTTGGCCGGTACCGTATATCTCATGTTTTGATGAACAAAAAGTGTAAAGTCAACACCACTTTAGTTTAAAAAGGGGCACATACGGGTGACAGCTTTATTTCCTTCTGAGACGTCCTGCTAATTTCCACACGTGTGGTCCACTTATGGACAAAAAAGTACCGGTATCAGAATTGTACAATGTGAATACTTATGTGCCATTAAAATGCTGTAACGCCAGATGCAATGTATCAGTACCGGTACTTAAGAGTTACATAGATACTATTGAAGTTTATATTAGAAGTTTTTACTACTTAACAGTGAAGTAGCAGCCCTTTTTATATTAAAGCCTCTACATAAACATTTGTACAATAACGTTCACTTTTTGAAATCGTCCAAAAAGCCTGCTTCAAATGAACGGTTCATATATATAAAAAGTTTGAACACAGGTTGCCCAACCTTAAACGTCAGCCAAGGGTGTACAAAAGTGCTCAGAGGATTAATACAATTAAAAGCATTTATGTACAACTTATTACATTGATAATCAAGGTATTGGATATAGCTGTTTAAAAGGTATGACTGGTGCAAAGTTGTAGAAGTTACCGGTAGTACATTTAATTACTAGTTTAAGGAAGTTTTAGAACATACATTCGTCCATGTACTAAAACTGACATAGTTATTGACATGAAAGGTTCAATCTTTGAGTAATTTCTAAACGTTGGCGTTGCAGCAGTTGTTGAAAAGTCACGTGCCAGACAAAAGTATCTGGAACCGTGAGAGTTCACGCATATCACAATCATCCACTTTTCGGTGCTTAGGACTCATGTTCTACATTGCATGTTGAGATATATAACTTTATCTGTCCAGCAGTTGCGTTCATTTTCTGTTTCTAAATAAAAATGTTTTCACTGAAAATGTTACACCTCTTTAAGTTATACATTTATGTAGCTGAGTGCTACAGATGGTCTAAAGTCTTAACACGGACATAGTGAAAGATACACATATATTTGGGTTGTCTGTTCAAATAGGTGCAAAGTCTTTACAACAATATAGATACACATATGTCTGGGATGCCACGTTTCAAGGACAGAGTGTGCTTTAATCTGAAACGAAACAGGTCCATTTAGAAATATTTATTAACATCTGTCCCAGCATTGTAAGTCTCATAGGCATGTATACAAAGTGGCCTGCATTGGATAATATTGTGGACGGTCCCAGTTTAGCGCTCAAAATAGAAATCGTGCTTCAGAACTACATCGTACTGCCAGGGCAGCTCCCCCTCCTTCTGTATGCACCACGATGCTAGATTGTCCCTCATGTCTTTGCATTTCTGAGACCTGTTACGTACGCGGGTGGGTTCACCTCCAGGCATGGCAGCCTCGTCCCTCCACACACCTTTGTGCTGTGTGTAATCCCGCCCCTCCCAATCCGCTGCCTCCCGGGGTAGATAGACGTGGGGCGCCTCCGTGCGGAGGTAGTTGTGAAGAACTACACACGCAAGAACTACCACAGTCGCATTCTCTGGCTCCATTTCTATTTCTCTCCTGAGGATTCTGAGACGTGTAGAAACGATGCCAAATGCATTTTCCGCCACCCGCCGGCACCGACTGAACCTGAAGTTGCCTATACGCTGCTTGAGGGTGAGGTTGGTGGTTGGGTAGGGCTTCATAAGGTTCAAACTCATTTCAAAAGCGTCGTCGCCTATGAAATAGTAGGGGAGGTCGCCTTGGTAACCTGGAAATGGCTCTGGGGTGGGAACATTAAGGGGGTTCTCTTTGTCCTCAACATCTCTGTGGAATTGGGAGTATTTCCATAATGTACTGTCTGACGCGCGACCTTCAGCACCCACGTCTACATACACAAACTTATAGTCGGCGTCGACCAACGCAAAGAGCACAATGGAGTGAAAATGTTTATAATTATAGTAGAGCGTCCCCGCATTACGTGGCTTCTTTATCCGGACGTGCTTGCCATCAACCGCCCCTATGACGTGGGGCAAGTTCCAACGATCATGAAACAACTTTGCTATATCTTTCCACTCCTTTTTGGTGTTCGGGGTCTGCAAAGAAACATCAGTGTAATTAAATACAAGTGGACAGGTGTGTAAGCATAGGCCAAATACAATATGTCCTCAAGTCTCAGTTATTCCATCCATTTAGGATTTATAATTTAAGTGTATATGGAGAGGTACGTTTCAGATACTCACTGTATGATTTATGTGGATGGCATATATATTTTGACATATTCACACTTTCTACTATTTTAGGGGCATAGTTTACTATCTTATTTTATTACACAATTGGGGGTGGCGCGCACAGGTGTGGGAACTTACCTTAAGATACTTTCCATGAAGCACAGAATACAGGGCTCGACACGTGTCCTGTATGATGGGGATGACCGAGCTTTCGCCCACAAGGTAGCCTTGGTGTAGGGTGGCAACACTATCACCTGGAATAAAATAGAGCTCCACATGTTATTCTTATGGGCCTAAATCATCTGTATACGTGGTAAGTGGTTTGGGCGGATGGCTGGCACAGCGTTACACAGATAGTACCGGTAAGGTTTACATATTATTCAAACGTGGGCAGTGGGTATGACTTTTATACTTTCTGGGCATTCTAGCTTTCAGGTGCTCTACCTGATTAAGTAAATACTCACCACGTGTCAGGTAGCGTATGGTCAAGCTCAGTCTTTCTTCAGCTGTGATAGCGTCTCGGAAGTTCGTGTTCTTGTAGGTGATCATAGGTCGGACAAGCTCTAGCAGTTCCTTATATATGTGTGGGGACATCCGTGTGGTTTTTGTAAAGTCCGTGACACAACCGAGCTGGAAACAAGAGGCACTGGTGTCATTACAATTGAGCATTTGTGGGGGGGGGGGGGGGTGGGAGAGGGGGGGGGGGGGAGAGACAGCAAGACATTCATTCTTTCATACTATGGCCTTTTTTTGGGGTGTTTTTTTTGAATTTTTCAGATGCAACTTTTTGGATCATACTTGTGTACCTACCCTTAAGAAGTCTGCCTCCAGCTTGGCCAGAGTGTTACGCTGGGTGGGGTCGGTGCGTCCATGAAGAAAGGGACTCATCCAAAATGCGTGTGTCCGTGGTCGTTTTATGCCGCCTGATATGATGTAATAATCCTCCTCATCGTCTGTCAACACAACCGACATTGCCAGGCTCATCATTTGATAGCGCGTCATGGCGCCCATGTCCAGGAGCCGCCGTTTAGACATGTTTGCGCCCTTTCTCTTCTCCAGCAACACACAAAATAATGCCGCCTTCTACCCTTTGTAGGTTCACCGACTGATCATGTGACCGCTATCACGTGATATGTGACCTACTTATACTGCTCTGCCGTACCCACTGCTGACTAAACGTGCCACGGATGGGCTAGAAACGTGCACGGATGGGGGTTATACGTGTGCAATAAGTCCCAGTGGAAGTACATTTCCCGTCCGTGTACTCATACGTGCACGGTTTAAGTAAAAAATTTTCATCCGTCATTTCATCCGTATCCGTATCCGTCGCAGTGGAAGAACCCCTTGACTGGCCAAATTTGTTATAGAGTCGTTGTATTGTTGACTGTATGTAGTTATGAACCACCATTATGTATACACTATCATTAAGTAATGAATCAAATAGTCAGGTACATCTGGAGACGAAGGGTTGGATCGGTCTACCCGTAGCAAAAAAACACATCATGAGTAGCTTATGTTATACCCAGTTGGCGAAAGATTTCCGTACAACGGCATGTGAAGATGGAGAGAATGTTGTGGCCCTATATACCATTGGACGAGGATATAGTGTCTTAGTTTTATTCTGTTATCATAACAAGCAATTTTAATGGAAAATTGGTTTATGGGAAGTTGATAGAACTCAACATATAATGTGAAATATGATAGTATAATGAATAGGAATGTGAAATATGATAGTATAATGACCAGAGAATATGATGCGAACACATGGAGGATCATGCAAAGTACGTTCATCCAAACGATGTGAATACAATAAAAATTATTCAGTCAATAATAATAATCTTTGTCCTACCGGTACATTATTTGTTTTTATTCTAAAGTTAAAGTTGTTGAAGCATACCATAATATGCAAAGAAACACTGCATTGCACATCTTTCTCTTATTATGTTTAAATTAAAAACTATAAGAAGTTCATTCCAGAGACGTCCAGATTCATTCAGAGGGAGTATGTACCTTCCCCTTTTTTCCATCACCAACCGCCGTCCTGGGGCATTTTCCAACCCTTACATCAAGCCCCTGTATGAATATTGACAATGATTAACAGGTACTGACTAACTACCCTTTATAACTGTGCACAGCCAACCTCAAATTCTTTAGTATAAATAGCATCATGTCAATTGGTGTCTCACACAAATCCCCCCAGCCTCTAATGAAATTTGCTCCCTCCCACGACTCAGACAGCTTAGGAGTGAACAATGCACACACTTGCCACCTCTACATCTTTCCGAAGTACCACCCACTGACCCTCATCAATGTGCTTTAACCTTGGTGCAGCAAGCTTCACTTTGTAAACACTGTGAGGCAGCCGGAAGAAAGACCGGCCTACCAATGGTAACCAAATCCAACTAAGGGCACTCTATCAGTTTCCGTTCAAGCTTGTGTCAATGACACCGTTTTAATCATTCACTCATGGTTCAGTGATTGTATTCACTGAGCTTAAAGCTTCCAGACCTCATTCTATCCTATGAATGGAGCATCTCATCTTAACTTTCTGTGTTAGGTTCCTGATCCCCCCCCCCTGCCCACGCTCCTCCATAACTTAGAATAATAGATAAACAGCAGTCCCTGGGTTAATTGAATTAAGACCCAGCAGTCAAACCGCACCTGAAAACAGTTTCACAGAACTATAGGTCCCTTGGTCATTGTGATAAAAGGAATACCTAGCTCCCTGTCATCCAAACTACCTGATTATAATGAATAGTATAATGAAAAGTATTTATTATAGTCATGGTATAGTCTTTGTCCCCTATAATTTATTTTTATTCTCAAAGGAAAGGTACATGCTCAAAGCATAATATGCAAAGAAACACTGCACTGAACCCCTTTCTCTATGATACATTTAAACTATAATGAGAACATTCCAAAGACTTTCAGCTTCATTTAGAGGGAGTGTGTACATTTCCCTCCTCTCCTTACCCACTGCTGCCCTGGTGCCTTTTTCTACTGTTACATCGATCCCCTGTATTAATATCAACATTAATTAAAATGTACTGACTCACTGGCCCTTGTAATTGTACACTGCTAACCTCAAATTCTTTAGTTTAAATAGAACCATGCCAATTGATGTCTCACACAAATCACCCCAGCCTCCAACCCAATTTGCTCCCTCCCAAGAGTCAGACAGCTTATCCGTAAACCATGCACAGACTAGCCACCTCTACATCTTTCCGAAGCGCCGCCCACTGAGCCCTCATTAACGTCCTTTAGCCTTGGTGCACCAAGCCTCACTTTACCCAGTGAGGCAACCTGAAGAAAGACTGGCCTACCAATGGTAACCAGATCCAACTAAAGGCACTCTATCGGTTTCCGTTCTACCTTGTGTCAATGACACCGTTTTAATCATGGTTCAGTGATTGTATTCACTGAGCTTCCACAGCGTGTGCTATCCCATGAATGGAGCATCTCATCTTCACCTTCTCTGGTAGGTTCCTGTGCCCCCACCACCCAAGGCTGCTCCACAACATAGAGTGATAGATTAACAGCAGTCCCTGAGTTGAATTAGGACCCAGCTGTCAAACAGTACCTGAAAACAGTGTATCCATTTCCTCAATTATTACACTATCTATAGATCAATGTAAGTGTCCTCCAGAAAAAATAAATTTAATGTGTAGATGCCCTACCTTCCTCAGACACCAATAAATGTATTCACATACATAGTTATGATAGTGTATATAATAGGATCATGTGGCAAGTCTACTTGCCCTGTACCTCCTGCCACCAACTATACTAAGGCTGGTGGCTTGCTTCCAAGAGAGTATGGTTTCTCACGAAGCTCAAACCCCTCATTTGCACCCTACACACTGGTATGGCGAGGGGAAAGGGATGGTGAATGTGATAGCAAAAGGACCATAGTTCATGCTGAGACAGGGCCTGGGCAGCGCCTGGGCCAGAAGGTATTAGCTATAAAAAGTTAAGAAATGCTAGGAAATGACATCGCGCAGTCTGAAACCAGACCACACCTATTCATGGCTGTAACTCTCAGTCGGGGCATAGGGGGCTGTCTACGCGGACATGTGCCGGTTATCTACTGGGAGTTGTAGATTACAGCAGCCATCACTGGTGACAGAAAGTCAGCCCTCCTATACAATGACTTTGTCACCAGTGACGGAAAACGAATAGAAGCACTGACTATGGCACCAGTTTGTTGTTGTACATATGAAAGTTTTCAATATAATGCCAGGAAATCCTGAAGGCCCGAATTTCGATAGGCTATTTAAAGTATGTATATACACAAAAATATGCCTCATTGTTCAGTTTCCAAATGCCCATTGCCACAGATCATCACAGGGCCCGTCACATGAATCATGCGTGAAGATTTTCTTTTTCAAATCATTAATTATAAAGAAACTCATGAGAAAAATGACAAATATTGGTATATCAAAGCGAGTGATATCAGCAATGAAGGCTGAAACAGCAAGATTGAGACAAACTAGCTGAGTTGTGTACCATCTATTAAAGGTTTAACAATCGATTAAACTCAAACTGTATGGTTTTAGGAGAAAGCTAGAGATGAAGCTGCAAAATGGCATGTAATAAACACAAGGAGCACAAAACTATTCATCCCTAGGAGTACTGGTACTATAATAATAGGGGAGGTAGAATTAGGATGCGCCAAACAGTCCAGACCAGGGCTCTCATCGTTTGCTTTCAAACGTATAATATTGGGTATAGAAAAGAGACGCTTCATCTGATCTCTGGTCTGGTAGAGAGACTAGGAAATCGCAGGGGAAAACAGCAATAGCTCTTGTGATGTTAAAACAGCCTGTCAAGTCGGATCTCAGACCTGAAGAGAACCCTAGAACTCTGGATGATCTGAAGATAAGATTCCCCAGTAGAAGCGTAAAGTTACAGAAATACAAAGAAGCCCGGGTCTTGTATTCTCATCCATGTGACAATGTTCAGTAAAGGAGTAGTGTCAAATACAAATCTGATAAAGAAAACTCAGTACATGTATGCTTGTATTACTACCTGAATTGAATTACTTTTTTTATGCATTCAAGTTGACAAGTGACATGTATACCGCATCCCGAACGTGTCGTTTAATGCTCATTGAACCAAAAAGAAAAATAGGATAAAGCCTGAAGTGCAAAAGGCAAGCCCCATAGCTGTTTTCTAGAGATTCATACGACAAAACCCTAGAGACCCTGAGCGATTAGTATAGATATCTCATGTACTTGCCATTATGTGTTCTAGTCATACTAAAAAAAGACTCATTCCTCGGGCGCAAGTTTTGGTAATACGAGATCAATCACATCCCAACCGTTACCTCTCACACTCATTATTATGTGCTATCATCAACCCTCATATACCCTATGCTGGATATTTATTGAGAACCTTTCAGCATCAGATTCGTGGACGCTTGGACTGGTTCTAGGAAACACTTTAATTATACTAAATTAATCCCTAGGCATATATCCCGTTACTTGTAACAGTATATTATATGCTTTATCATCAATAATTAGTGTAAGTAGTTGTCAACGTCAAGGATTATTATTTTATCAAACAGCACCGAATTTATCAAATATCATGTGAATGAATAGAATTCATCAAATAAAGAGCTGTCCTGAAATGAAGCCCCCTGTCGCCAAGAAGAGGACACCCGGTGTTCTCTTTTTTTAAACCTTTTCAACAGCCAGTATTATTTCTGTCATTCAAGAGGATTCCCGGAAGTATAGGTTTACAGTTGTTGTTGGGTGGTGGTGATGGTGCAGATGGCAAAACAGTGAAGCCTACATAGTGAAAACTTATTATTTTACAGAAATCGGTTATCAAATATCGGTCTCAAAATGATGTGTCAAATACCTGGGAAACAGTAAGCTTATTATCTATCCAGCATAAATGTAAACCGATCCTTTGCTATTTACGTGTATCAATAGGGTATTGTGAAAGCTTCGATTTGGTTGCTATAATCTCAAAGCTGTTATATACAGATGCAATTTTAGGTCGAGATTGAATGACCTCTAAATGGACATAAGTATGTATTACCGTTCTATACAATACAGCAAAGTAAAGAAGATAATCACATATGATACATTGTAATAGAAGTGACTGCATCTTTTGCAGCCTATTTTGTTCCCCTTCAGCATAGCCTTGATCGCAGAATCTACTTGCGACATTCGGCCTCACTAAAGGTAATATGGGGGGACGAGGGTGCCTACTCGAAACCTTTACCTGCTGAATACCCATGTTAGTAAAGATTGAATATATTTGTGCAAATAATGTGATGTTACTGTGTAACCAGGGGCGTGGTTGATATGCCACCCCCCCCTCCCCGCACACACACACTTTTGACCAACGCCAAAACATGTCAAACCTAGAATGTAAGGTAAAAAGGGGTCAAAAAGGGTCAAAATACCCTTTAGTCCCCTCGACTTTAAGACTGCTTGCCACTCCCAATTGATGAATTCAAATATCTCAAAGAAATAAAAAAGACCACTGACCTAACATCCTCACCTGCCTGTGTGAGTGGCTCAAATAGATCTCACAGTGATAAGGTCAACCTTGCCGGTTCAGTCTCTAAAGGAGGCATTCTGCCTGTATTATTCCACATTCCTTGAGGTGCTGGTGATGCTCTTATTGGCGGATGCTGAGCCGGTTAAGGTGAGTGGTGGAGCCTCCCAGATGGACCTGAATGATGACAGACCCCAAGGGTAGGTGAGGTTAATGACCCCCTGAAAGCCGATCATACCAAGTAGGGCACGACTATGGTGTCTACAGCACTTCCTCCTACTCACCGAGTCACATTACGTGTTCCCCTACTTGGCAGCGTGGTAGCTGTCAGACTAAGAATTCATTGGAAAATGTATTTTGATGAATTTGAGAGGGCTGCTATAATTATATGAAGTAATGCATATTGCTGACAGTCACTGAAATGAAGTTGAGGAGGACCACATTTAACCTACTGTTTGGATCGTTCTCAAATTGTTCGAAGTGTAAGATTATACAGTCAGCGGGATCTCTAGCAGAAATAGGTGTTGCAGCTTGCATTGCTGAATTGCTATAAATTATACTATAAACATGATAATGCAGTATGCATAAATATTTAAAAGAACTCACAGAGAAAGCTGTATTTCACACCCCTGTGACATAACCCATCCTCGTAGTTCACGACTCTGTGACATTATCAGAATAAATATAACTTTAGGAGCACTTATGTTAGTTTGTTGGACTGTTCATTTCACCTTTTGAGACTTTGGGCCGTATTTCACCCACCTATGTCCCAATCCCTTCCACTCCCTCTCCCTCTCCATCTCCCTCTCCCTCTCCCTCTCCCTCTCCCTCTCCCTCTCCCTCTCCCTCTCCCTCTCCCTCTCCCTCTCCCTCTCCCTCTCCCTCTCCCTCTCCCTCTCCCTCTCCCTATCCCTTTCCCTCTCCCTCCTCCCCCTCTTTCTATCATTCTCGATCACTCTCACTCTCACTCTCACTATCCCTATCAATATCCCTCTCCCTCTGCTTCATACTACACAATCAATGCTGCCCGGGATGCTGTCCTCACATCAAAGGGGAGTCCAGGTTGCCTCCAGAATGACTCTCATTGTTTAAGGGAGTCCAGTTCGCCTAAGGGAGTCACCTTTGGGAGTCCGGAGAGCTATATGACTCCCCCAGGTGACTCACTTAGGTCAGCTAGAGAGTCACTTAGGCCCCCTTAGGCGACTCGGACTCTCCTAGAGAGGGAGTCATTCTCGAGGCAAGTTAGACTCCCTTTTGACGCTGTTTCTTTTCTCTATGCAATGCTCACTATAGTCCAACTCACTATTGTCTCCATTATAGTGATGCCTTCATCTCCCATGTGATTTTCTATAGCTAATTCCTTCCCGTTTAACAGACACCTCCTGTCAGCACCCTCCTTCCTTTATCAGTAGGCGTAATCTTCTACAGTGTTGGGGTATCTCGGGGGAGGTACATACCTCCTACACAGAACAAAAGAGCCTATTCAGCTTATATTTGTTTTCTCCAAGAAAAGGGTATATCAGGTGAATGTCGCTACATACGACTCTTATGTTAGTGGAATGAGAATACTTAAAATGATAAAGAAAATGCAGAATTTAATGTTTAGACTAGTATAGCAGTGTGAGGCGCCGGGGCTTCTCCCATCTTCATATTGGGATTTTTTAAAGGCAATAATCTAAAACATAAGGCAATAATCTAAAGTACGTACGTCTTTTATGGTATCATGATCTATTTCAATTCGTCTTGGCATCGCGTGTATTAAGGATATTGATTGTCAGGTACTGTTTTGCTACAAGTATAGTACAGTAGTAATGTGCATGGGTAGTAGAATTTACTGTTGGTTTACAGTTTAAAAGGGCGTATTTTCGGGTGCATTATTTACTGTCTGTATTAAACCCTCATTCCCGTCTGCATATCATATGGCAAGCCTTTTGGGTACACGGAAACCGGGCTTCTGTAGCAGAACCCTCTGTGCACAGAAACCGTGCTTCTGTTACAGAAGTGGGGTTTCTCTACGTAAACTCTCCATCTGTACACAGAACCCAGGTTTTTGTACAGAAACCCGGTAAAGTCAAAGCCCCTCCTCTCAAATCAAAAACCCATCCTCTCACATCTAACCATCCTCTGTCTACAGAAGGTGGGTATAGCAGCGAAATTCTCCCTCTAGTACATAGCTAGGAAATGTTTATTTTTACCCATCTATTACTTTACATGTATGCTGAATCCTCAAATGCCTGTGTAGGGCACCGATTACAATCATTGCTGTGATGAAAATTTCATCAAAATCCTAAGACGATTGACAGGTGTGACCCCAGGTCACCAGGAGGGCCTTACATATAGAACGATTATTATATTGTCGTTCATGCTGTACGACAATAAGGAACAACGAATAATCTTTAATTCCTTTACATTTTTCGTCGTTGTTTAAAACAACGATCATCGTTAAGCACTCGTTCGTTCTGTTTTCATCTTTGTCGTTGTTTTTTCGTCGCTCTTTGTTCAGCCTAACAACGATGGAAAAAGGGCAGGGTACAGGGTAAAGCGGAAGTGACGTCACCCAAAACACCGACCGAGGTAGCTTCCGGTACATTTTCATCGTTGTTCCGAACAAGTGTCGGCGAACTCGAAAAACGGTAAAATTGATGTTTTACACCATTCCTCTCTTTATTGTCCTATGTTACATTGTACATTATGTCATTATGTATCGTCGGCCACATAATTCAGTGCATGTTAATATCTACTTTCACTGTTTCGGCCCCAAACTCACTCCGCTGCCGAGCGATAATAAGTGAATATGTCGCCCGTAATGGCGGGAATCCAAAGGATATGTACGCAATGCAGTAGTATGACACTGTCCTGCATTCCCCCAGCATTTCCAAACATTTTCTCCACTTCTATCACCCCTTTCTTTCTCTCTCTCCTCCCCCTGCCCTTTATTTTACTTTTCAACCCCCCTTTGCGGCATTGTCCATGCAATTTTAGGCGATATTTTACTTCCTTACTTCCTTTTTACTTCCCCACCATTTTTGGGGCAATATCATTATTGCCTCATTTTTGGTAGTACTTCCTCCCAAAAATTGCTGAAAAAAATTGGGGTTTACAAATTTGTATTTACAAAAAAAAATTTACGTAAAATATTTTGGAAGTATATTTAAGGAAGTATTACGAACATTGCTCTCATTTTTTCTTTGTACATAGAAATAAAATGTCATACTTTTATCTTCTCCCAGATGTCAGGAAGTAAAGAGGGAACCGTGGCGGGTGACTGGGAAGGTGAGGAGGACGACGAGTATGAGGCTGAGGAGGAGGAGGAGGAGGAGGAGGAGTCGCAGGAGGCATCTGTCATCGACGACTCTGACCGCGATCGGTCGTGGCTCCCTCCTACCCGGTCGGCAGACGAGGACGACGAGGAGTCCAGTCATGCGACACACACCCGTCGCAAGAAGCAGAAACGTCCAGCCCCCCGCTCCAGCTCCAGCGACTCTGACCGGGACACGTCCCGCCGCTCTGAAGGTCGCTTGGCCGACACGTCTAACTCCTCACATAGGTCGGGACGGTCCGCTAAGAGTAATAGACATCACAGTCGATTGAATGACGATGACGAGGACATTGAGCCCGTGGCGGAGCAGGCCCCGTCTACACAACTGCCTCCTTGGAAGCAGAAACCTCGCGCTGCCCCTAAGAAAAAGAGACTGGTTGAGCCTGTTAGCCCGCATGCCGTAGCCAGCGATCCAGTGCAGGGCCGTAAGGCCATCCGCCACCCGTACTGGTCCGAGGACGAGAGATGCGCGCTCATGAGGTCTGCGTTAGGGGACAAGGGCATTCTCAGGGAGCGGCAAACCCGCAAGAACAAGCCGGCCAGAGATGCGGCTTTTTCTCGTCTCCTGGGTAATTATTAATTTCTTCGTAACTGATGTACTTGTAAAGAATATACCAATTACTTCCGAGGATACTTGTACTGTAATATTCGGTGGTGATACAAATACGAAGTAAAAGTATACACTGTATTCATTTGGTCTTACAAAGTTTACATTAACTTTTACGGTCTTACAAAGTTTACATTCACTTTACGTAATGTCCGCAAATATATATCTTCAGACGCTGTGAACGTTGTAACCACAACGGCGGGTCGCACAGAAAAGGAAATACGGACTAAGTTCCGGGACTTCCCGAACAAATGTGGGGAAAAAGTAAGCATCCCTTCTATATTTATATTTCAGGTTTTTCTTTTGCCTTCTTAAACAATATTACATGTAGCGCTGTTCTTTGCATTAAATAATATTTAATTGAACCCATCTGGATAACAACACAACAAAATATATCTTTTCTATTTTTCCCTCTCTCGCCACACTGATCATGTATCTTGCCTTATCATGCTCAAACAGAACACACAGCTTCTTCTGGACTACGTGGACAAGGGGGCGTACATTCCCGAGGAAATGAAACTTAGGGAGTCAGAAGTGCTGGCCCTCCGGTTCGCGGGGACGGAAAAAATTGCAGGTGTGTTTTGTTAAATTGCATATCCGTCTTGTTCTTTTTTTATTTCAAATTGTTATAAAATGTACCACGAAATTCAAATTTTTATAAAATGTACCATCTACACCTTTTCGTACTGTATGTATTGTTGTATATCAAAGAGTATCACAAAGAGTGTTACAAACACTATATTTCTAAGTATTTCACATTCTCACTTTTTGGGTGGTTTCTCATCTTGTCTCTTTTATGTATGCTACAGGTTTTCGCAAAAAATCCTCCGCCGCCCCCCGTGAAGAAAGGTCTTCGCAAGCGCGCCGCCCTGCAGCCGATGGAAGCTCTTTGCAACCGCGCCGCCCTGCCGCAGATGAAAGGTCTTCGCAACCTCGCCGCTCTGCAGCCGATGACAGCTCTTCGCAAGCGCGCCGCCCTGCCGCAGATGAAAGGTCTTCGCAACCTCGCCGCTCTGCAGCCAATGACAGCTCTTCGCAAGCGCGCCGCCCTGCCGCAGATGAAAGGTCTTCGCAAGCGCGCCGCCCTGCCGCAGATGAAAGGTCTTCGCAACCTCGCCGCCCTGCCGCCCCCCCTCATGAAGGGTCTTCGCAACCTCCTGAAACGTCGCGACCATGTGGGACAAACGAGGTGCCCTCCCTGCCGCCTGGTCTGAGCCAACAAGAGGTGTGGACCGCGTACAACGAGCAGCAGCGGAGGCTTCTTACTGAGAGGCAGGCTGCCCAAGGACATCTAAGTTCTTCTACACCGCAAGTTTCAATATTACTTAGGACTCCGTCCTCCGCCGTGACCAGTACAGGATCTCGCCGGAAGAGAGCCAACCCCGCGACCATCGGCACTCATGTGTATGCGAGCAGGAAAAACCTCGAACACTCGTACTCCAAAGATGTCGAGGATACTGCCAACGTCACTGCTAACGTGGGTTGTGATGCAAGTAACGAAAACCTTGCGGCAGACGATGAAGTTGAGTTGACCGTATTCAGACTGGGAACTCCCGACAGCCACAGCAAAAAAAGACTGACTTCCACTCCCCGTGGCAACTCGCTCTCTAAGAGCAGAGAGAACGTTAGCCCAGCTCAGTCTGAAGCAGAACACCTACAAGACGAGGTCCAAGCCCCCTCACCCAGAGGGGTCAGCAAAAACCCCGACAGTGGCGTCCCCCCCACCACCACTCAGCCAGTTCTCCCCCCAGAGGGCAACGCGGCTCCGGCTGCACGGAAATTTGCCCCCCCTCCTGCTGGAGCAGCACCGGAAGTCGCCCCCCCCGCCCCCACCTCCGCAGGAGCAACACCAACTGGCCCACCCCAGCCGGAGAGACAGGTCACACCGCCCCCTCCACCCCCCACCGCGCAGGTACCCGTGGCAGACGATGACTCGGAACAGATAGGCCAAGCCATTGTCCGGTACATCGCCCTCGCCACGGGTACCCAGCGCATGTTTGCGAACGCCCTGCTAGACGTGTACAATCGCCTGGGGGCACCGTACACCTGCCGTCAATGCAACCAGGAGCAGCAGGGCCACACCACTTGCAGCACTGGGACGCAAACAGAGGACGTGGGTCCCAGTGCTGCAAGTGGTACAGGTCGTGGCCGGGGCCGGGGCCGGGGCCGGGGCCGGGGCCGGGGCCGGGGCCGGGGCCGTGGCGCTGCATTCGTCCCACCACGCTCCACCCGGGACACGGCAGACACTAGCAGTACAACCACGGACGATGAGCCCATGACACGTACTCGGTCGAGATCTAAACAACAGTAGAATTATACTTTGTCTAAATATTTGAAAGATCTAAACATCAGTAGGGATGGGTGTCCCTCCAAAAGTTGTTGAACTATCATGCCGATGTATCTGTATGATTTTAACTCGCACACCTTGCCAGACATGCACGATATGGTATAAATCATAAACTTGTTAACTGTATTAGAAATATATTTGGATAACCTAGCATGTTTTTAAGTTCTCTTTGGAGAATAATACTTTGTCTAAATATTTGAAAGAAGTACTTCTAACATTATTCCTATGTGTTAGGAAAAGTTTGTGATGCAGATATAAGTATTACAGAAAAGCTATAGTGGAAACATGGATCTGCAACAAACTGTGTAACTCTGCCGAGATGGTAGAAATCGTTAACTCGTTAACTATATTAGAAATATATTGGACAGCTCGCTAGCGCTGCTAAACAAGTCAAGTAAAAGAGTAGCATGATCAGAAGTTTTATTTGCAAGTCAATCAGTGAGGTACTCTGCCTTATCATCATGTCACACTTTATTTATTCCCACCCTCTTCATGTCACAGGGAGGGGTAGATAAGGCCTTATTTTTCTAGTCCAAAGATAAAGGAAACAATTACATGCGTCATGTGGCATCTTATCATCTTGTCCGATTGTTTTATCTATATACATTGACAAATGAGCGCTGTCTAAGGATAAGATAAGATAGGACAGTAATGTACTTATTAAAATACGGTGTGTATTATATTTAGTTCTTTTTCTTTGTTGTATTACATGTCAAATCATGTCCCGACATACCAAGGTACGTCGGGTTAAAAGTACATGGCGCAGTGCGCAGTCCAACTCATTAATCATAGACATACAAATTGCATGTTTTAAATGTTGTATCAGAGATAAAAGGGTGCTATATTTCTAGCAGGTTTGGGCTTACTATGCTACGGTTGCAGTACCCCAATAAAAACATTGACTTTATCCATTTGCTTCCTCATTCTGTCCTCGTGGTAGACATCCAAGGCATCAATCAATACCAATTTCTTTAATCATCATTCAGCCAGGAGTCTTCATACACATCCAGGGCATCAACCCTGTGATGCTCATGCCACTTGTTAAGATCCTCTGTAAAGAACAAAATTTTTCATTCTGCCATTGCCAAAAGTTATGTCAAAAGTTGTAGATATATCAAGACGACAAAAGTTATAGATATATGAATTTTACATAGCACTTATAGTACTAACTAACGATTTATATGCTTCAATCATGATTACACCCAGAATATAGTAGAATAAAAGGCACAGAAGACGCACCTACAGACCTGGGGGCATCGGGCAATGGGCCCTGCTCTCGCAGGAGACAGCCTGCAGACAGTAGGGGGGCCGCCTCAGCGCAGCCCAATCGTAGCGATTCTTCGCGATGACGCACACATGGTTTTTTGACAGGTGGTCGTCCCCCCAGTTGCACCACTTGGGGCCTTGGATGACTCGGCCACGGATGGCGTACTTCCCAGTAGATACGTCTCGACGGCCCTCTGTCCAGACGGGTTCCAGGACTGAAATGTTACATGGTATTATTAGCAACAGAAATCCTCTTTTTCTGCCCTTTACATAGTCATATTTGCAACATGGCACTTCCTGAGTATCACATGACCAAATACCAGCCTTAATTTAAAGTTTACTTTGTAGCCTGCATGTAGTATTACTTCATACAGCGCACTTGCTCATTATGATATGAAAAATGTATGGGCCATGAGTTTTCTTACTTACATCCAGCTTCCAGGTTTCGCAAAGCCTGGAAATCCAGGAGGTGGGTGGGGCACCTCTGATAGGCCGCCTGCCAGGTGATGTTAAACTGGCGGACCTTTTCCAGTAGTCCTATGTACGTGTATAGGAGCATGCTTTGTCGATAAAACAACATTTCCACCCTGTCCGTCGTGTTTAAATCACTCCAGCGCTCCTGCTCTAGTTGACGGTGCCGGGAAAAGTCGGAAGGAAACTGGAAAACCGGTTTCGGGGTTATGGTGCGTAGCCTAAGTGAATGAATCCAGGGCTCTATGCCCAGCCATTTAGCCACTTCCAGACCGCTATTGTAGGCGGACCGAGCCCTTGAGGGTATACTGCCCGAGGCAGTGGCTGCGAGGAAGAGGGCGAGCAGAAAGTAACATGTGGCCATGGTTGTAGACAGGAGTGTTCTGGATGGGCGTTTCCTAGCATGTTACACTTTGACCAAATCAAAGCACATGACTATATTATGCGCATGCGTACATGGCATGGTTTTTCCAATGGTATAGGACAAGGTCCTCTTTCTCCTTGAACAGAGATATAAGAAATCAATAATTGACCGGTATAAAAGCAAAAAAAAGAGATTATCTTTAGCACAAGACACGTTTCACTCAAGAACCACTAGGGGGCTCTGCCAGTGCAATTGTCCAAATACCACTGTAAGCCAGCAGATGGCGCCCCCGTCGCTCTATCTTTTGTTCTCGTCGTGACAGACACAACAACAGTGCATTTTCACAGAAATACACGTCTACAACATGGCTAGCACAAGTGGAGAGGTGAGGATGGTTTATTTTGTACATTGGGAAGTTTGAAATGGGTTTATCCGGGGATAGGACGAAATGAAATGAGCATAACTTAACAGAAAGCTAGGGGACATTTCAACATGCAGATCGCGCCATTGTTGGGGGGGGGGGGGGGGTGGGGGGGGGGGGGGGGGGGGGGGGGGGGTGGGGGTTGGGGGGGGGGTGGTGATGGTGGGGTGGTGCCCTGTAAGTGCGGAAGGGGCCTACTTGCTTAAGCTCAGTTATTTGTATATAACGAACAAAAAAGCAACCATTTCTTGATCTATTTTGACTGAAACATTTGTTTTATAGAAGAGACGCAGTGCACGGGTACATGACACATGCAAGCGCAGTCGATATGTACCGGTTCAACACAATTCACCAAAAGACCTCAGCGATGTGGAGTGGGAGGAGGACCCAGAGCAGTATGCACCCCCTGCCGAGGGAGAAGAATACCACCTTCCTTTCGAACTGCAGGACATGCCGGAGGGGGAACCGGACTCGGACTCGGACACGGACGACGAGAGACACATAGGACAGTGGCGGGAAGGTGACCTAGGGGCTTTGGTGCTGGGCCTAAACTACCACAAGGACGATTTGAAGGGAAAATTTGTGGGGGCCTCGGGAGGAAAGGAACGCCGTAGACAGGCATGGCAGAAAGTGAAAGGTAATCATACTATATTCCAAACAACATTGCAATGTATATGAAGCGCGAACGGTGTTATTCATCTTATCTTTGATATGGGTTCATCCGTGTACTGGAAATTATACAAAGTAGAACAGAAAGCATGTGCAAGTATGTTGTCTTTATATAACTTTTTTAATGCCAACTTTTATGCCATTACAGAGTATGTCAATACCCGGTGCGGGACGGAGTGGGAAGTCACCCAGATCAAAACCAAGACGACAAAGTACATACAAACTATAAAGGCCAAGGTGAACATAATATATTTTTTGGAATTTAAACTCGGTATGCAAAATGCACATAGAGGTGTACATTTAAATTAAATATAACTCACATGATTCCGCCGCAAACAAAATAATTTTTTGGAAAAACATCGGACTTATAAAATCTTTTTGTTAGGTGACACGTGGCCGAATACAGCGTTGCCAGACTGGTGGCGGTCTTTCTACTGAGGACAATGACCTGACCGAAGTAGAAGAGATGTTCCTCGACTACGCTGGGGTAGAGGGTGTCGTCGGTAAGTACAGTACCAAAATTCATACTTACTCGGCATATCGCTATACAGCATTAAATGGTGTGTATTTGCACAATTATCAATAAATGGCATTTATTTGTATCATGATATACTACATCTAACTACATGTCACGTTACAGGTGTGCCAGACATACATTGCTCATCCCTATTTCCGGACAAACCCCACAAGCATCTCGAGGGAAGGCAGGTGGCCGCGTATAGTGTTTGGAACTACAAGCGCGAGTGGAAGCCGGAATACGATGAACTGCCGGGAGGCCCCCTCAGAATGGGCAAGTCGCCAAGGAAACGCGGAGGAAAGGGAAGAGCCGCACCCAGGAATTAATTCACTTAGACCCTAAATTTCTGAAAAGTACTACTACAAACAAGTAATAACAATTTATTTACCATAAATTTAGGCCAAAAAGTTTCCTGCAGGAATGACATATTTGTATACTGGACATGTGATCGAATGATAATAATAAAATCGAAAAAATGAAAATAAAATCCATATTGACATTTGGAAAGCAAATAGCAGGTTTTACAGTTTTAAACTTAGATAGCTTAGATAAGGTGCATTAATTCCCCTGTCGTGTCCTCTACTCGTCATTCTGTTGATCCAAGGTTGGCCCGAACCAGGTGCGCGCGTACCGGTCGCGCCGAGTCACAACAGGCCTGCGTCGGTTGAAGTCCCGGGGCTGGCGGGGGGCTGGCCGTCTGTAGATGTACCGGTCGTCGCCATCATCCAGGTGATCCAGGATCGGTGCGCGGTCCCGTACTGCGATGTTATGCAGGCAGGCACATGCCGTGACAATCTTGCTTGCCTTCTCTGGTGTGTGGTGTAGGAAGCCCCCACTCGCATCCAGGCACCTGTAACATAAAAAAAGTCTGTAGAAATAGGAAACAAGATGTAGCATGAGAAAATAAAGCACATAGTAGGGTAAAGGTACGTACCGCCAGCGTTGCTTCCAAACCCCAATGCTGCGCTCGATGATGGAACGTGTCGACTTGTGCCAGATGTTGAAGAGCTTCTCAGTCTTAGTGGCTGGATTAAGGTACGGCGTCAGAAGGTAATCCTTCAGGGCATACCTGAAACAAAATTGTTTGTATACATAATTAAATGCCGAGAAAAAGGGTATAAAAATGAAAAAAGGGACAAATTTGTTTGAGGAGAATGGAAGTACTATCAAAAATCGTTACAAAAAATTGCACCAAATGGAAGTACTTTTTGTGCAATTTTTAATATATATTTATATTTGTGCTAATTTTAAGTAATTTTTGGTAGTACTTCCTTTTTTTGCAATTATTTGTAACAATTTTTGGTAGTACTTCCATTCCTAAATTTTTTACTAAAATTACCAAAAAAGGAAGTACTACCAAAAATTATTAAAAAATTGCACAAAAAGGAAGTACCACCCAAAAATTGTTACAAAAATTGCACAAAAAGGAAGTACTACCAAAAAAGATGTTAAAAGGTGCATGAAATGGAAGTACTACCAAAAAGTACCTTACCCGCTGTCTCCGAGCAGGAAGTAATCGCCCCATGTCCCGGATTCAGCATCCTCCTTAAGCAGACTGGTGTCGAAGATGTAACTGTCTGCTGCGGACCCTGCCCAACCGGGGTCAATGTGAGTGATTAGGTTCTGGGCATCACAAACGACCTGCAGTGGGAGGAGCACATTATTGAAAAAAAGGGAAAAATGACGGTTAAATGTTAGGTATTTTTCGTGGATGCTACGCCCTAAATTAGGAAAATATAAATGACCAAATAATCACCATAACGTTCAACGAGTAGAACCCCTTTCGATTCATGAACACATGTTCCCTGTCTCTACGGGGGGAGACAAGTTGTATGTGTGTCCCATCTATGCAGCCGAGAAGGAGAGGTTTCTTCTTGTGTTTGGCGTGGAAGTCCTTCGCCACATTGAACTTGGCTTCGGCAGTATGCGGCCAACGAATCCAACGGTTTGAGTTCTCGTAGAAAAAGTTGGAGACGTCCTCCACACACCGACTGACTGTTGCGATGGTAACCTGCTGTGTTTCCGCAATTGTGTGGAAGCCTGCCCCCGTGGCAAAGTATCGTATGGCAAGGGACATCTGCAAAAGGAAAAAATAATGTCGATAATATTGATAAATTGCCATAAATTGCAAAAAGTGAACTGTACATGAATTTGTCAAATGCAAAGCATAGTAGGTAAGCTGTATATAAATATATTTAAGTAATGGAAAGCTAAGCAAGGACAGGAAAGATGAAGGGATAGGGGGAAGGGGATGAGGCTCTAAATAACACTACTGTGGTCTATGTGATAGGGAAAAAATCTCACCTGTTGTACATGGGACAGTCCGCCACCGACCTTGGTCCCTTGGTTTCTGCTATATCCTGACTGTGCAAACTCCCTGCCTAAAATTCGGACCCTGTCACGAGTCAGCCTGTACTTAGCAATGAATTTCTCCTCCCTCCACTTAGCCACAGGATCATGGCGGGGCAGGTATTCCTTGCGCAATCGGCCGAGCCGATCCCGCGCCTGCACCTGCGCCGCCATTTTCCATGTGCTCGCACTCAAAGTAGGGCAAAGGTCGGCCGGAAGTAGATAAATAGTCGCTGAGGATAATCGTCGCTATAGACAATAATCGTCGTTGTAGACATAACGAGAAAAATAATAGGAAAATCGAGGTGACGGATGAAAAAGTGAAAAAAAATGGGTCCGAAAATGAGATAGGAGGAAGGACGAACAAAGGGAAACAAGAAAAAAGGTTGGGGAAGGAGGGGAAGGAGAGAAGAAGGCCAAATGCACAGTGGTCTGAACGTAAAATGCTTTTGTCGCTGACGAAATTTGTGATGGTCGGACCCATTTAGCGCAGTCGAAAATAGGCCCTACAACGACAAAAAAGAGCGACAGAAAAGTACGATATATTCGCAGAATACCCTAATTGTAAAGGTTTTTGTCTTTGTTTTACATCGTTGGTGTGCGACATTATCGTTAGGATGGCAAAAGAACGAAATTGTCGTACAAAATTATCTTTATTTGCAATTGTAAAGGTTTGTGTCGCTGTTGACTGGATTTGTCTTTATCGTTCTATATGTAAGGCCCTCCAGATGACATCATCACTAGGGGTACCTAGCATCATGATAGAGCTAGTATGATGCATCGGGAAGATGCGCATAGAGCTTTTATGAGCATGTTTCAGATAGGCCATACTCTGGGTATTATTGGAAATGAATCAATTATAAAAGTAGGTGTTTTCATGAGTTTATACGCGACGACACGGCCAGTCCCTGCTAATAGGGATACCTAATTCTACCAGGTAGGAATATAACACGTACTAGCTCGTGGAAACAGATGCCAATAAGGGGTGAGAAGGTAGAATATATAGTGACAGGGCTGGGAGGTAGATGCGACAGGACAGGCAGACAGGTGCATGTGATTAGGGTAAGGTGATACAGAAGACTGTTGTAGCCTATAGCTATAATTAGCTACTAGGTGAGGCTATCAGCTGGTTAGTTCTAGAAAATGACACCCTACGCATGCAATTACCCCTACACAACCTTCTTCTAGATGGTGACAATGTAGTTCATCGTGCCCACCCTGTTATATTTAGTATCAAAATGTGAAAGACCTTCTGGAGCTGGTTTATATCCTAGTTGGTGTATAATATCTGTTTCTTTAACCTTATCTTTCTACGTAGCTTCGAGTCCTGGAGTTCTCACAGTTGATTTATCCTGCTTTCCCCGGGGCCAACAAATTAAAATTAATATAAGACTAAGTCTCACCAGATCGATCCAAGTTGATAGTCTATGACTGGGAGCAATCTATGACCGGGTGCAGTCTATAAGACCGGGTGCAATCTATGACCGGCATGACGGAAAACCTCTTCTTTAAGACAGATGTGCACAGAAATGGCCAGAAACATTAACAGATGTTTCGACACTTTACATCCCTAATGTTATTTAATATTTGCCCTAAATAAGTCATTTTCTGTCATGTTGGTCCTAGATTGCACCTGGTCATAGATTGCACCCGGTTATAAACTTTTAACTTGGATTAATTTGGTCAGACTAAGCCATATGCTATTCTACAGCACTGCACATAATAATTATGGTGCTGGTGTGGCAGACCTGAGTCTCACTGATAGCTGTACACACAGTCGGCTATTGTATCACCACTTCCCTGTCCTTGGGGAGCGGGATGGGGGAGACCTTAGATTATATCGGGTAATGCTAAGTCAAATCTAATTATTCCATGAGGGCTTATGGGACTTTAGCAAGGTGAGCTGAAATAAGATTTCGAACTCTAGCATATTGGCACGTTAGAGGAAAGTTTAACAAGGAATAATATTAGGCTCTAAGCAGACTGGTCAAGGAGCAGCATGCATAGATCAACCTTAAGCCTAGCTGTTTTCCTGATCCACTGATTATAGATTTCAAAGGATTGCAACCAGCAAGCTTTTGCGATTCTTGATTTTCAGAACCACTGTCTTTTTTGTGCTACTTGACTGATGGTGACAGTCAATATTTTTTTTTGGTTATGTACACTCATAACAGTTTATTTCAACTTATTATGATTTTCAATATATGCTGGTTCATTCCTGGTGGGCATCATATTCAATTCATTGTTGAATCTAAAAGTTGAATTAACATTGAATCAACATTTACAACAATTTACAATGTTGATTCAATATTCTGTGTCGACTGGGACTCTGAGGTTGATTAACGTTGTTCCAGTGGCTAACGGTTGTGATCAATCCACAAGGCATGCACATTCATTTCACACAGACTAGGTCAGCACTGTAAAACCACAGCAGGTTGAGAACATTGAAATGGCAACATAGAATCGATGTTGACTACAGGTTGCTCAACCCTATCAACATATATCAACCAATTGTCAACGTTGATTTATGCTTTGGTGCTCACTGGGATAAAGCCGCCGGGAAATGACAGAAATGGTTTATGTGGACGTGGTGAGGGTAGGGGAAAACAAGACAGGCAGAAGGATAGGATTGGGAGGCAGGTTAGGCAGGACTGGGTAACTTGATGAAGGAGATTGTGATGACCTGATATCTATAAATATTGACAGGTTTTGTATGACAAATGCCTAAGGCACATGTACCCCCTTCCAACCTTCATTTCTCTCTATAGCAGGCGTGTATCAGCACTGGAAGAGGTACCGGCGTCGCAATGAATCTGCTGACAGGGTGAACTGAAGCTGACTATGATAGGAGACATGCCAAAACTGACTTTTGTTTTGGTTAAACACAGGATCAGCAATGATACGTTATTGTATATTCAAACAAAATTAATGTTGAATAAAAGTATCTGTTGCATTTAGATTAATATCAAGATTAATACCTTTTTGACTGCTGACATAATTTGATAAGGATCACAAGTTTAGATCCAAGAGTCAAAGGTTTACCACAGATTTCTAAATTATTTTGACCAAGAACATGTTCTACACTGCTAAATACACAGCGGCTATCAACTTTCATCGAGACAAGGTCGATAGTTCAACATAACCTAGCCACTGGACAGTGGGTTCCTTCTCAAAGGTTAAGCCTCAAGGGTTGATCCTCCTTAGCCATGCACATTATGATGGCCCTAGACCCCTAAATTCGATATGGCGACATGGCCATTTCTTAAATTCGATATGGCGACATGGCCATACCTTAAAATTGACATTGGACATGACCATCTAACTGACATGGGACATGAGGCATTTCTTAAGTCCGACATGTGACATGGGCCTTAGTGACTTGAGAAAAATGATTGGAGAGTGCATCAGAATGCACCATTTCAAGCCTAAACATTAAAAAAAATTCTTGAATGGTGCCCCCAAACCCCTGTGTGATCTCAGCTTGCAGTGCCTGGCCCCTGGGCTGTTAAAATGCACCAGAATGCACAATTTGGGTTCTGAATATTTCAGAATGTACCCCCCTTAGTGACACTAGTGACATGGGTTTTTCCTTAGTGACATGTGACATGGGCATTTCTTAAATTCGACATTCAACATGGGGACCCCCCCGCCCTATCAAGGGCCCCATTATAAAAAAAAGAGTATTGTCAAATATTATGGAGTGTTGACAACGATTTTGTCGAGGTCGTCCCCAACTGACACAGCCTCTGACATATGGTATCTCAATTCATTTAGATGGTTTCACAATTCCTTGTTTCTAATTATAAGTATGGTCTCTCATAACCTGTCATCTTGTGGTTTCGGTTATTATTGTAGGTGTCCATCCTGGATGGCATTGGGCAGTGAGAGTCAGACACTGCCTTCCCACTCAGCAGGGTTATTCCTTTCAATTTCAAAGCTATATAAATGTAATTTATTTATTTTTGAATACAACTAGTACAATTTAGCTTCCCTTTACGGCCTCAATGATCAGTACTCTCCATTTTGTGTCAGCATTGATCAATCTTTTTTACTAAGCCTCGTCTATGGAAATGCCTCCATGTAACGTGACTTCCATATAACATCACCCCCCCCCCCCTCCCAAAAAAAAAAGAGAGAAAGGTGCCTCATTATCCACTACATATTGTTTTAACACAACCTCATAACGAAGAGGTACTTGGTTATCAAATAACACCATATCAACAACCTTCCACACTAATACCATGCAAAATTTGACAAATAATCTAATTTACTGCGCTATCATTGCCAATATGTAACATATCCAAAGGTCTGCGTACATTCTTTCTGTGAAAGTCAAAGTTGAAAGATGACTCATGGAGTTCAGTATTGACAATTTTAGCCTAATATTTAAGCCTAGATCGCCAATTACTCCTAAATATCATCATTAAGATTGGATATGTTACAATCAGATATTGGGTTTCGCAATGAACCCAGAGCGAACAAACATCCCTGTTGTGTGACTGCTCTTTATCAGTGGAGGGTTGCTCGTATCTTCTTCTTTATAAATAGAAAATAAGCCCTCGAGGGTATCCAGTTAGTATCAGAAGCCAGCTAAATAACCACTTATCTGTCGCAACGCACTACTACGGTCAGCTTTAAATAAGCTATCGATTACAAGGGCAGATCTGGAGAAGCGGATAGCTACACTGCAAAAAGTTGGCGGCAGTATACAGTACACTGTAAAAATATTTCATTCAAATTACGGAGAATTAATGCTAAATTTGATGGTGTATCATCATCTTTGTGATTTATGATGAGACACTGTAAAACTGCTTACTTTGACATTGAACATACGTAAACCAGTACAGGGAAACAATGTTTTTTTTTCATTTGCGGTGAATCTCACATTAAATGTTTGCCCACCAGGTGGCAGCTTGGTTCGATAGGGAGAATTAAGTGAAAGCTATCATAACATACATAAACATGTTAGATTTGTAAAGATATCCAACTATCTTATTAATTACACAATCAAAATTGAAGCATTTAGCATATTAACCCTTTCCCTGCCGCTTCACTATTGAAAAATTGTTCCCAACCACCGGGGACATTGCAGGTTAATATGTCCTATGAAAACCGGCACTACACTACAGATAGTGCCCTGGTACTGCATATATCGGTTTTTGGGTACTAAAATACAGTACTGCATATATGCAGTATCGGTTTTACAGTGGTACTGCATATATGCAGTATCGGCAGGGAAAGGGTTAAAAGTAAAAAAAAATTCCCCTTTTGAGACATTGTGAACTAGTAAGGATAGTATAAACACCCATGTTATGGTAATTAGAATTATATATATAATTATATTGAGACTGTTGTCAGCGTTTCTTTGTAACAATCCTGGAGTACATTTTCTTATGGATTGTAATTGCATATTGCTGTGAGGCATTCAATTATGCTTCTCAGGTCTAATATTTACAGGCCTGGAATTAAGATATCATGAAATATACACCATCAAGAATCAAGAAATAATAATAATCATCATTGAATAGCAGAGAAACATTGTATAATAACAATGAATCATTGTAAAAATAAAACAGAAAATAGCCATAAAATTATGAGGGAAAAGAATATGGGGACCATAAAAAAACGGTGAAAGTCTGGCATTAATTAGTGCCAGTGACTCACCGTAACTTTACGGGATAATTTTTACAGTGCTATAGAATCTACTGCAGTTGTACAGTTTATTGTGGGCACACAGCTATAGGTGTAAAGTTTTGTGTATAAATTGGTGATTTAGGGCAGTTAACATTTGTAACCCGTGTTAACGAAACGGGTCGAAAGTCGCACATTAAAAATGATAATGATATTGCCATATTTATATACGGCTCATCAAGAGCTTTCATTTGGTATGTGACATGTAGTATATTGGCAAGTCTTGACCCTTTGATGATAATTTTGAAACTCTTTTGTTGAGTTAACTGAGAATTAATTAAAATGAGATAATTAACATTTGAATTAGATATTAACATTCATATAGATATTGTCTATATTATACAATGCAATTTCAAATCCTATGGCCATCATTTTGGGAATAATGTGAGTTGAAATCAGGATTGTAACTTAGTATTCCAGAAGATAACTATTCATATCAAAAACCCATTTTCAAAAAAAAGATAATTTTCCACCCTATACTAATTTAACAGCCTATAATTATCTAGGCTTGTTAAAGTGCGACTTCCGAAATGTTAAAATGGGTCACATTTGAAATGGGTCACATTTAGTAAATTTAACAACTATAGGTTAAGGACACAGATAGCCTACTCTCGTGCCTACCAATGATCCATGTTAAAAGAAGTGGCAACAAAATGTCAATTTTGTGCAGAATTAGCAAAGAAATATTCTTTCTATGGTCTAAATATGACTTGATGTTAAACAACCACTTTCTTGTATCAAAATATGTTTCTTGTTTGGAATATATAGCAGCCACAGTCATATATAAAGAATATAGGTTCGAACAAACTGACATAATCCCTTCTTTAGAGTCATCTGCAGGCTGTTCCCCCTACCATGATTCTAAGCATTCAAATAGAGTCATGGTCTTTATCTAATTTGAAGTGAAGGAGGGATGAGGCGTTGTGGTCCCCCCCCCCAACACTGCATTCCAATTGACCAAAGTGAGTTTCAATTTGCCGCTTCAGGCTTTGTTTTAGGTTGCATGTACCCTATCTGAGCAGTCTGGCTGCTGAGAGAGGTGGGCTGCATCTTCCAGCATTCTGTGTATTTCATATCTTATTTAAGCATAAGGTGCACAAATAATTATTAACATGTTGGACCTACCGTAAGACCTCAAGTATAAGCCACGGCTAGTACGGGAGTCCGATCGCTGGTGCAGCTTATAGGATCGGCACAGAGTCCGGGTGCGGCTTATACGCGAGCTTTTTGCTCCTATGATACGGTATAAAAGTCCCCATAATCAGATGGTCTTTGCAGCTCATAGGATCGGCCTAAAGTCACGGTGCAGCTTATACGCGAGGTTTTACGGTACACCAAGGTAAAACCTCAAGCGGTGAAAAGTGAAAGACATTCTGTTGAGCCAAGGGATGGTGCATGTTATATGTAACATATGGTAAGCAGCAGCACACAGAAAAAGGAGCTGACAATTAAGGGACAGAATTTGAGAGTCAGACTAATTACACAGTGAGTGCAAACAATGGGAAAAAGAGGTAGGAGGACAAGACTGGGAAACAGCGGGACTGACGAGGAGACAGTTGATAGAAGTTGGCACAGGAGTAGGCGCAGATAATTGTTGTACTGTGTGAGAGATGCTTTGGGCACATTAACCATCATCAAATCTTTCAAAAAGGGTAGCCCTTCATGTCCATTCCTTTAAGGTATTTTTGCAGAGGTTATTTCATATTAGCTTATCTGATGTTGTTCAGTAAATTCAATCGTGTGAGCCATATTTATGAATAAAAATAGAGATTAAAAGCATGTAAGTATTATATGGCGTGCCCGTGTAAATGGTTGCATTGAATATTCTCAATTGAATTAGGGAACTGTACTAAATCATTTAGAGAATATCCAGCTAAGAACAATGTGCAATTCAAGCCTATAGCACAAATCCTCAATGTAAACCCGATGTAAAAGGTAAAGGCTATAACTTTTATCAAAATGCACTGTGTTTGATTTAGCCTATGATGAGAAACAGCAGCACAAAAAGAAGTGACAGTAAAGGGCCAGAGAAGGGAAATAAAATCGTCCCCTTGTTACCAAAATACTGAGTGTTTTTTTTGTGTAAACATTTATCTTTATTACCGGTAGTAGGTTCGGGTAGTTACAATACATGTATCTAGTAAAAAGGGATAAATTTAAGAATGGATTTACAAATGATATATATATATATATATATGCACCAAATAACATATTGAATCATTTGGAACACCTGCAATACTTTGGGTTATTACCATTCCGAAACCATTACTCATACAAAACAAAGATCAATCCTTCAAGAAGGCCTAGTACAATGTGTTTGCCCTGATGAAAACATCTCATTTGTTTGCTAAAGGGGAAACACCAAAAATGGTAAATTTCATATTGGTTACATTCACTTACCATGTATAGGAATATCAATTATGTCTACAAAAAAGAATAAATAGTAAATCAAAGCCAAAAAAAACCACGTATTACATTTATATATTTTTGGACATAAAATAGCACAAATGGAGCACCGGAGTATTATTATATTGTGATAAAATCAGATATAGGGAATGCTATGACATCCCCCTGTTTAGGACTTTTGAAACACCTACATTCTTGTTGTAACTTACTTTCTCGTAGATATCACTTCTAAGTATTTATAAAAACTTTGTTTACAGTCCATTTACGACTGATCTTAAGACTTATAACTAGCTTTGGCACAGAATGGTCATAAGTGACTACTGGCCTTTAATTTAAAGACTTATTTTAATCTATTCTAGCCCTTGATTGTGAAACACCTAGTTTCTCTGCCTTCTCCCTTTATATGGCAGCATGCTAACGTTTGGATGGTTTTCGCTCAATGGGGAATACTGAGGACCAGAGTTTAATCCATACACATATTAAACAGTAACAGTAGACAAAACCACAGCAAGTACAGGTGTAACTGTCATTTTAACCTAGTAAATACTATATTTTTCCATTCATAAGCTGATCCATTAAAGAAGGGCACGATGCCCTGATTTATGCCCACTATCGATGCTGTAGTAATCAGTGCAGTGAGTAAGCACAGGTGCATGGCAGTTACTGGAGTCATCTGACCTAGCAATGACATTGCAGCAAGGCCTTTTACTTACCACTGATATATTCTTCTGATTAAAGCACTAATTATCTATACTCAACCTCCATACCTCAATCGTTTAACAAGTGAGAAGTAGGATCTAAAATTCCTCACTTGAAGTATACAACCTTCAGACATTTTTTTCATTTCCTGCTTACATCATTTACCTCGTGTAGCTTCAATCCTTTTATGGTGTCCTATTAGGCCACTCCAAATAATATCCTTGTTTCTCATCACTAAGCCATAAAAAATATGATGAGGGCACTTTTTTTTCTTCTTCTTTTTGCTTAAGACCAAATAGGTAGGGGATCTAGGCTCTCAGAAAATTCACATTTTAATGATTAAGAAATTAGAAATCTACAAACGTTTTACATAGGTATATTTCCTCTCGCCCATTGTATTTCCGCCACTGTAAGCTTCAATATGATACCAAGTATGCCCATATTTGTCTATTACTATCAACTTTTCCGTTAAAATTTGCAACAACAAAGAAGAGAAATCTCCAGAACACGATTTTCGTGACGCGTGTGGTGATGAGAAACAAGGATATTATTTGGAGTGGCCTTAACTCTGAGAGCTGGCTAAAACCTTAAGATCTTACCACATTGCATGAGAACATCTATTAGCAAACCTGTGATCTTTCCTATCTGTGCATGCATATCAAGCAGCAAAGGTGGGCTAGCTTGCTGTGCTGTGATGTTGAGGATTGCGGGTGGAATGTGACTTGATTTAATGTTCCCAATATTCATTCGTTTTTAATCTAGACTCTCAACTTAGTGCTACAGCTTCATTTTCCAGACTCTCCCCGCTCCCTGATTGATATCATAAACCATACAATGTCATAGTTATAAGACACCTAAAATCATATTGACCTTGTTTTACGAATACTGGCCTAGTAGTGGAAAAATAAACATCCAATAACTGGAGTAATTGAAAATTGAATTTCTTAAGGACTAAGAAGAAGAAAATTAAAACGACCCTTTCTGAGATGAAACAATAGGGTGCATGACTTTTGCTTCCACTCACAAAAGGTCATTTTAATTTCCCACTCCCACGCCTTGAAACCCCAGTTGAGAATCACTTTGATACAGGTGTTTACCACACCCTTGTATCAGACAGTCATGTCTTAATCATAACTGACTTCTATTTCAGAGGATTGGAGGAATACATAACATATACATCCTTAATTATCTATATAAATGAGTGCTAATATTTTGTTCAATAGCTTAAAAGTTTATCCTATTAAGTATTTTTCAATAAAATACATGCCAAGTAATACTATGGTATGTGGATACACATGTTAAACAGGCTATACATTTAATAGTATGTATACACTAAGTTATGGAACAAAGTGGTAGTACTCATTGATTAGTACTCAAGTTCACATCACGTTGCAGTCACCATCACTATCATGGATTTCTTCCTGCCTCAGACAGTAATTTGGACCTACCACATTGGATGATGTACTACCTGGCTTTATGTCTAGACCTCTACCTCTATATATGTATCTTGGGCATCACCCACCAGCCCCCATTCATGCACCTGGGATTGGCCTTTGAAAATAGCTCTCCAAAGTAAGGCATCCCGAGCAGACCTGCCCCACCAAGGGTAGCCAGGCTCAAGCTAAAGTACTTTATCAATTTCCATTCATGCCAGTGTCAGTGCCATCCTTTAATCCTGGCTTAAAGCGTGTATTCACTTTGCTCTCTATGTTCAGTGCTAGCCCATGAATGAACCATCCCATCTTCATCTTCTCTGGTAAAGGAGATAGGCCACGGGTCTTCTACAGCCTACGGAAGTAGCTTGACAATGGTCCCTAGACCCTACCCTTTCACTCTCACTTCTTGTTCCTAGTGTCAGTAGTCTACCCAAACTTCCAGTTTTTGTAGATCATGGAAACCTTTTCCAATATATTGTAACCTTGATGTCATATTTGATTTTCAGTGTGTACTCTACACGTCAGTGTAATAATCTGATGATTCTTGATAATAATTTAACCTTATTGAAGGAAACATTCAACATAATTAATAACCTTTGTATTTAATGTATGTGTTTAGAATATACAGTTATACAATGAAACTCGCATAACGTACCAGCAGGCACAAAGAACCAGAACTGATGGGATGGCAGTAGGACAAATACCACCGAGCATCGAGACACATCGGCCTCATGTCAAGCAATCATCTTGTTTTTTGAGTTTATAAAGTATTTTATTCACCAAGTGATTTTCAAAAAATACAGTATACAATTCAAAAGTGATGAACAGCATTATTGTTTGTTTTAATAATGCAATATCAATCAATATTCGATAATCAATATATGTATTCATAAATAAATGCCCACAATACAAGTATCGTCATACAATTAACATACTGGTTAATCGGAGATCCATGTATCCGGCTTACATTTGCTCTATTTAATGACATTACAATGTATGTAAATAAAGGCTCTTGCAAAGACTCTATCGTTTCATTTTTAACAAATAGAGTGCCCTTAGTTTGACAAGCGCCTTGGCTCTGAAAATGTCCTTTGAATTGGCCATACGACAAGATACATTCATTTGATTCCATAAATCAATACCTCTGTAGAGAGGGCTTCTTCTATAGCCCCATTTAACAGAAGTTGGGTAGGATAATAGACCAGTATCCGTTGATCTGGTTACCCTGCCATTACTAGCTGGTGCATGAAAACGCAATCCTAACTCGTCAGGATTGTGTTGTCCACCGTACATGTATTTGTATAATAGCAATAACAATTGTATATCATATCTGATGCATAACTGATCTACTCTTGTGTCTTCATGTAGACTTATTACAGGGTATTTAATACGCATGTTCAAGCATGTGCGCAGACATCTATTCTGTGTTTGTTGTAATCTCCTATGTTGTGCAATTATAACACCATTATACAAATAGCCGCAATATTCTAAAACAGGCAATATCGTCTGTTTATATACAAGGATGGCAGTGTTCTGGGTTATGGCCTTGCGCATTTTCCCCAGCATGTGATTTCTGTTACTGGCAGTGCTTACTGATTTACTGATGGATTTTACCAAGCTAAATTTGGAATCAAGAATAATGCCTAGGTACTCATACTCCTCAGAAAGGGCCAATTCAGTGGTACCCATGGAGATGTGTATACTACCCGGAATTGTCGGTTTTTTACCAAAGGTAACAATTTTTGTCTTGCCAGTATGGATTGATAGACCACTGGCGTTAAACCAGTTATAAATGGAACTAGCATCTTCCTGTAGCTTCTCACAGGCAACAGTTATGTCTTTGTTAGAGCAATAAAAAACTACATCGTCAGCATAAGAGATTATTTTGCAGTTTTTTACCACGGTATTAAAGTTATTGACAAAGCATATAAACAGTAAGGGTCCGAGGATGGAACCCTGCGGAACACCGAAATTAACAGGTAGGCATGATGAAACAGTGTTATTACAGATGACTGCTTGGCTGCGGGCACCTAGGTATGCACACAACCAGTCAGTATAAATACCCGGTAGTTTCATGTCTCTCATTCTTGCGATGAGCTCCCCCTGGTGGATACTGTCGAATGCTTTTCTCACATCGAGAAAGCACGTGACCATGTATTCATCATTATCAGTAGCATAATAAATATCATTTACGAGTTTGAAAACAGCATCGTTTGTACCCCGGGCATTTCTGAAGCCATATTGATTATTATTTAATATATTATTATCTTCTAGATGATTATTTATAAGACGGTATATTATTCGTTCCATTATCTTGCTCGGAACTGGCAATAAGGATATTGGACGCCAATTCCCCACTTGTTTAGTATCCCCAGACTTTGGTAAAGGTACCACTTTTGCGGAGGCCCATTTTGTGGGAAAGGATGCAGTGTGCAAGCATAAATTGATCAAGTCACTCAATTGAGGTGCCATTATTAACAAGGCGTCCTTCAGTACAGCAGAGTTTATATCGTCTATACCACTGGATTTGTGACATTCTATCTCCCCTACTAGTTTTAGTACCTCCTCATAACTAATAATAGTGTCGTCAGTCACACGGTGGTTATTTAATACAGGTATTTTATCATCCCTGACTTGAGGCAATGTCCCCAGAGAGTTGAATAATTCACTCCCAATATTGGCAAAATATTCATTTATGTACGGTGGAACAGCTTTGCCACTGAGCTCTTCACCCGTCACATGGTGTTTCATTACAATATCTGGTTTAATAGAACCTTTATTTCCCAGTAATAAATTTAGTTCCCTCCAGAACTTAGTGGGATTATTTGACAAGTTATGCAGTTTTTCTTTATAATAATTCTCCTCAGCGACGCGTTTTGGCATTTATGTCACGCCTGCACGCCTGAGCCATTTCAAACAGGGTCGGATTTGTCTTATTTCCTTGACAATATTCCCTTACATACTCATTCCTTTCATGGATACTCTCATAAATATCGCGTGTCATCCATGGTTTGTTCATGTCTTTGAACTTCATGCGTTTTATCGGGCAGTGAACATCTAGAAAAGATGTAATTTGTGATAACATGAAGGACCATTTATCATCTACACTGGAGTATGACTCAAACACAGACCAATCTGTGTCTAGCAAGTATTCAGCGAAGAGATGGTAATCATATTTCTTATAAGACCTCCCTAGCATTTCTAATATATCAAATGTCTCTTTAGGCTTCTTGGATGACTGGAGTGACTGGAGTGACTGGAGTGTATAAACGGCCTTGACCGTGACCTTTGTCTTCCTGAACCTTGACCTCAGCTTGACTTCACTAGACAACAACAAATTCACAGACTCGGCGACTTTACCTTTGACCTTGTAAGAAGAATCTTAATTCTAGCAATTCTCAGAGGACTACCACGGGACTACCATGAAAAACTCTCAGGGTTACAGGTATTATTGTAATTACAAAATGTCTTCATAAAAGTTGTTAAAGGGAATCGCTGCAGAAGTTTGTGCTGCGACCTGGTGTATGTCAGAAAAACGACAAAGGGGGGGCACATCTTATCCATATGTATTTAGAATTGTCATATAGGCCTAGACTATAACAAAGGACTATGATATGTAAGTGCTGACTTAAATGGCATGGGTTAAATGTATAGAATCGATAGTGAAGTTTTTTTCTTAAAATGAGTACCAGGTATGACAGAAAAATGAGTACCGTGACATGTGATTTTTTTCCATTTCCTATTTCATTATGTTTTCAACTATCATAATCCAAAGTGATTTACAGATGGCAATAGAATGTTCAACATTCTTCATCTGGCCATCAAATGATAATTCTCCCATAACCATAGTTTAGAGTTAGTGCTCAACTGGCTTTCCCATAGAATTGAGCACCATAACATGCCATTTTCTTTACATCTTTTACTTCATAATATATCAAACGATTTTTATTCACAGTTATGTGTATTCACAGTTATGTGTATTATGAATATCAAGATCATCTAATAGGTAGAAAGTCCCTTTAAACCATACCCCTTGTCTTGGTTTATAGATTAGCCTAAATGAGACTGGTACCTCAAGCAACGTAATCTTGGGGTTAATAAGTAAGATAGATCTGGGGCTTGTCACAGTATGATCTTTGCTGTTTGTCATGTCAATAGCTGTGTCATACATATTACCGAGGTTTAGATCACTACGTGTATGGGAAACGTCACAGGTCACGTTGGGGGTATTCCCATCTAGCTGTACAGAACTTGCAGGCCTGACATTTGGACGTGTAGACCCCTGCATACACGTACCACTGTGTACGTGTATGCAAACGTGCATTATACAAGAGATGAAGGAATATTTATAGGCTAAATGAGCCTAATTGACTATAGGGTATGTGAGTACCTGAGGTAGGCGTAAAATACCTGTAGGTTAGGCATATCCCTTTGTAATAATCACGTTACTGGCACCCTTCAGTGATAGCTACTTAGACCTTGACATTTTTTGGTGAAAACCTTCCATATTTGGAAAGTAAAAAGAACGTTCTTAGGCCTAAATTGGTGTTGTTGCACATGTTGGTTGCCAAGGGAAAACAATTTTCATTCTAAATCGTAAAGAATTGATTTAAAGCCCTACAAGGATTTATATGCTGAAAACAGAATGTAAATACCATTTCAAGTTCAAAAGCTATGTCAGAATCAAGCTTGTCAAACCGAGCCTCGTGTATGTTATTGCTTTCATGTAACATGACTTCCATGTCCACCAGTAGATTGATGGAGTACCAATAATCACTATACAGCTCATCTTAATACAATTTTATTAAAAAGAGATGCTTAGTAATCAAAAAAACTATCTATACTCAACCACCCACACAGCATGCACAAGTTGACTAACAATCCAGTTTTCTACACATCAAGTGGCTATTATCATATGACATATCAAAAGTCCTTCATATATATATATTCTTTCTTTCCGAATACAGAGCTCATTCAGGTTATTCTTGACTAAGATAACGTTTACGTGGGAGTTTCCTAAGTTTTCTATTCGTAATAAAAGAGTTTAATAAACAATCATGGCGATCAGCATTGACCTTTTTAGACTGAAATATGTTAGTCTAAATAGGCAATAATTCTTAAATAATATGACTAAGAACATGGATCTCCCTTCTCTTGAGGCTTGATTATGGCAAGGAAAAGGGAATTGATATTGAGAAATCGATCTGGAGAATCAGATAGCTGGTGTGTGTCTCTTGAGTAAAAGGCCCCATTGTCAAACAGTGCTGAGCCTGGATCCACTGATATATATTGTGATTTATGGCAGTTGACATTAGAGTAATTTTACAATTCTTTGATATTAACCAATGTCAGGTTAGGGATAAAGATGCTCCCTTCGCTGCCAACTAATGCCATGACATTTTGTAATGGAAGGAGAAACCTCATAAACATAGGATGATGGGGACATGTTCAAATTCAGAACAGAGCTTCAGTAATTTCTTTATATTTCATGTGAATATCAAAATGATAGAGTAAATCAATGAATTATGATCATGGTGTTACATTTTGAATTGAAATAAATGATGCTACAATGTACGCAGTTCCTTTTTCATGTTAATAATTCTCTTCTTTGGGATACATTGCAGCCATAAAGAGCATAGGTTTGGACAAATGGCATCAATTCTTATTAGGAATCATCTACGACTGTGTCCCCCACCATGCATGATTTTGAGCATTCAAATAACAACTTGGGTGAGGGAGGGGGATTATAAGGCCTTTATTTGTAAGGTTGTCAAAGAACCAAATGTTATATGTCAGTAATAACTATGTTATTGTAGCATGAATCGATCTGTACGGCAGGAGAGAGGGAGAAACTATGGGAGGTTAGGGGTCAGAACAAATAGGGAGGCCTTTGGAATTTAAAAGTTGTGTGTGTTAGCTTTACATCGAACCCCAATCAACAGATATATAGTCAGATAAGACACACGGATCAGGATCTGAAATTTAGATGTTCACTAATGTGAAGGATTAAATTGAACACTTCAACAGAGCTGATATATCTAAGTTAATGGTCCGTACACCAGGCTGGCCAATGAAATATTTAGACTTGAATAAACACTGATAAATGGTTTATATTTCATGCTGCGGATTTAGCAGACCATCAATGTATAGCTTCAAGAGGGGAAAGGTACATCAAGGACACGCTTTCGTATCCAAGGCACGGTGCCTGATGTGTTATAAATATAGCCTATGGTGAGTAGCAGCACACAAAAGAAGGTGCTGACAATAAAGACACAGATCTTGATAGTGGGAGTAACTGCATGGTGAGTACAATCAGGAGGAAAAGAGGCAAGAGGACACAACTAAGAAGCAGCGGAGCTAAAGATGAGTCAGTTGATAAAAGGGTAGTTGGCACAGGAGTGGGTACAGACTGATGATTGTGGTACTTTTCGTTCTTTGTGCTTTGGGAACATCAACTATCATCAAACCTTCCAAAAAAGGGTAGCCCTTCATGTTTGGTTTCCTTTAGGGCATTCTTGCTGAGGCCTTCAGGTTATTTCGTATTAGTTTCTCAGATGTTATTCAGTAAATTCAATCTTCTTAGCCATATACATAAATAAACAATGTCATGTTTGAGCTTAAAAGTAGGCTAGTAAGGCAAATGGAAGCTGTCACATATAGCTTGCTTCGTAGCTATACGCACAGCCCCAAACGGTTGTCCTCACCTTTTCTACTTGGTGGGTAGAACTGCATAAGACCAAATTGTAAGCAGATATAGGGAGAATAGTGATACGTTTTCAAACAAAAATTGACTACATTTGAATGCGAATAATAAGCCTGAGTAGTAATACCAGATTATTATGGTATTCAGTTGGAGTATTCAAGAGAGTTGTGAGTTATGTATACACAGGTCTATGTAAGTCTAGGTGATGTAGGACACTACTCTGTATTATCATTATGACGTGTTCTCTCTAATATTTTGAATTGAATTTTGAAAGATATAATTTTCATGTATATTAAAAGGGTATATAAGGAACTGTGATGAATCACATATCTGATCACCTATTCTTTAAAGTGGCATAGGGCCAAATAAAAAAAAAGGTTTGTTTCAGGTAAAATGGGATGAAGATCTAGGGTCGCTAGGTCGGATTTTTTGTGTTTTACAGCCCCTCTACGATACAGAAAAGTGTAAAAATTAGGGGGGGAATCAAAACTTTTGTAAACCTAAGATTGACCCAACAGAAGTGTGAACATTAAATTTTCTTCAGAACATCTTCAAAATTGCATAAAAATGTAGGATCGGCCCTGTTTTGATAGGGTCAGTCGGGTGACCTGAAACAAACTTTTTCTTGGCCTAATCACCGAGCGTATTCCACTCACAATTCTAGTACTATTCTAGTCTATGTGGTTAAGTGTGAGTGGTAAGAATGCCCCTTTAATAAAGTTAGCTCTATTCCTCATTATAATACAAATCACAGCAAGAATGATGGTCTCATTGAGATTGTGAGGTCATGGGGCTTCATATGAAGGTAAAACTTTAGAAATCAACCCAAGAGAAGTGTCTAGATGACGCTCTACAATAATGTAGTTGTTTTCATGCATAAGACCGCGCAAATTGGCGCTCTTGGGCAGTATAAGCCCACAGTAAAAGTAAACGGCATACTGTTGTTACAGTGTGTAGCGGGTAGTAGGAGCGCAAAAAGAGCTGATAGTGAAGTAACAGAGACATAATGTAAAAGTGTCCCCCTGGGAACAGTAGATGACAAGGAGAGACAGGGTAGCTGCAGGCAGATGGATGGGCAGGGTAAGCTGATGCAGGAGTGTGTGATGGCCAGGGGGTCGATTCATAACAATGTACGACAGCTCAGTAAGGCTACGACCACCAAAAAACCAGCTTGTAGGGAAAAGGGAGCAAATCGTAATTTTCAGATGGTAGTAGTTAAGGAATTGTCCAAGGCTGTAGTACAAATAATTTGATATCATTTCACAAGGAGATAGTAGAACACAGGTCTATTACATAATCAGTAAAAGGTAGTTGTAAAAATAAGTAATCTAAAATTGAATCACTGTCTTGTAGAAGGACATGAGAATATAACACACACTACGATTAAGGGGTAAATTGTTAGATAATGATTTTCAAAAAATGGGTAATATTGTGAATTTTTAAGGCACTCATTCTTACAATGTAATCTACATGTAAATATAAGTTATTACATCTTGGTTTCGTACAAAACAAACCATTATCAAATAATTTTTAGATGGCTGAGATGACTTTAGAGTCTGTCTCAGCCATCTGTTGTGAAATGGGCATTTTCCCCCTTACAACCACCATATACAGGTATTCTGTGCAATAGGACAATTGGGAAATTTGCTCCAATTTTCTTTTGAAATGCACCCATTTTTTTTGTACGACAGCATTCTACGATTTTATTGAGATAAGCTGGTCGAATGAGATAAGCTGGTCGTAAGTGTGGTTATTTTTCTCCACCCTTACAACTGTTATACAGCTGTCGTAGGTTTGACACAAAATGACCACTGGACGATCAGCAATGGTCGTAGCAGTAAAATGGCTCTCTGTGTCGTAGAAACTTATGAATCGCCACCCTGATCTCTATGATAACTATTGTGTGATGTTATTAGTTTTGTGCTGGTATGTATACTTTGCATTCGGCAACACCATATATTTGATATTAAAGGGTAAAATATTTTTTAAAGACCACCTTCTTGCACCTAAAATTACCTTCAATGGTCTAATTGTTGAAAGGCTCTTCAACACTGCCCGTATTTTTTTATGACGTGGATAATCCTGAAGAGTAATAAACCCATACACATAGTTCTCATTATGTAGCTGCTATTCATAATATTTTGAAAACTGTCATATAATAATACAACTGTAGTATCGCGTCTGCTAATTTCAAATCTCTGCTTAAATTCACTTCAATTGAACAGAGTAGTCTACACTGTAAAAGGTCGAAAGTAGAGTCTACTGTAGGGTGACAATTCATGGTAGGTACAGAGTAGAATCTACTGTAGGTGTACAGTTTAGTGCAGGAAAACGCCATGTGAGTGTTGCTATTCTATCAAAGAACAATGTAAACACTGTTCGGCTTTCAGGAGTTGTGTATACACAGAGGTAGACATTTTATTCAGGCACAACAGTATTCAGTGGGCTGGTACAATATGCTGCTTGTCAAATGTTCAAAACAAAGAGGTGTGTCCACTTTGGGAATGTTTCACCGAAACAATGTACAAGAAACACTTCTCTTCACATAGGCCAGTAGCGAAGGGTATGGTGTGGGTACAGCACATACATGGCCAGTTGTCAGCCACCAGCTCTGATCCACAGTGCTCAGAGTAGGGACAGTAAAGGTGCGACTCACAGTCAAAGACTGAGAGGCCGATTGCTTACGAATGAGTCCTTTACATAGTTGCCCTGGAGCCTTTTTCTCTTTAGGAAAGACCACGTTTGCACTTAGAAATACTGTAGTAACGAGCACGTTTGAGTTTAATTATTTTTTCATTTCTGACTTTTTATTATGTCTCACATAGGCAAACGATTTTGCTCACGAACATGATTGTGTTTCTTCACTCAAGGAAATTCGTTTGAATATACATGTTTTCCCACGATTACCAAAGAGAAACAGGCTCCTGGTCGTCTAACCTCCTGTGCGCATGTTCCACACTTTGATGCACATGGCAAACAGGAGGGAACAATTCACCACTCAGCAGTGTATTACGATTAACTTGCCAATAAAAACGATCAACAACAACAAACGATCCCCGAAAAGTGGTCAAGAACCAACTGAGGGCTGCAAATTCCAACCATCGGACAACCAGTTCGCCATTGATACGGTACAATAATATCCCTCCAAACAGAACTCAAGAATCACAGGTTAGTATAATGTAACACAAGCTGTAAATACAAGATAGACACAGAAGGTTCTCAAAAATACAGTACTAACTGCTCACAGTGTACATGCTCAAAGCAAAAGTGTGAAAATTGTTTATGATACCATTATCAAAATATCCAGTCCAGTCATCAGGTATTAATTTTATTGGAATAAATAGGATTTGCTATTACAGCGATCTCTTTAGCTAATTAAGATTCACCATTAGAAGGACATACCATTTTAGTCGGACATTTAGTCCTTCAAAATCATAATATAAAGTGTAGATTGAGAATAGACCCCAAAAAAATCGATTTCCAAACCAATAAACCATGCATAGAAGGTTACATGCATTATGTATCGCTTACTACCTTAAAGGCTATAATAATCTATGAACAACTTTGGATGATTTATTGCCTCGCCTTACATTTAAACCGCCATATCTGGAGCACCATCCACCCACCCCTCATTGATATACCCATGGTTTGCCATATAATAAACAGCCCTTGCCAAAATAAAGCATCCTGAGGAAACTCGTCCCACTAAGGGTAGCCACACTCAAGCTAAGGCACTTTATCAATTTCCATTCATGCCAGTGTCGGTGCCATCCTTTAATCCTGATTTAGAGCATGTATTCACTTTGCTCTCTGGCCTTGGTGCTACCCAATGAATGAACCCTCCCATCTTCATCTTCTCTGGTAAAGAAGATAGGTCACTGATCTTCTATAGCCTAAGGAAGTAGTCTGACAGAAGTCTCTGGACTGACTCCTTCTAGCACACACACTCCTTGCTCCCATCATCAATATTTACCAGCTCAATTCTCCACCTCTTCGCTACACCCACATAGACTATATATATGGCATACTCATACCATTCTAGATTTGTATGAATCTTGAGAATCTTCCCCAATATACTGTAATCTTATTGTAATATTTCACTTTCAAAGTTTTCCTCTACACCTCAATTTTACACTAAGAGATGGTTGTTGATTAGCTAATAATATTGTTTTATTTCTTCTTTTTTTTCTAAGGAAACATCCAGCATAATATATGATGCGATATTTGGGACAGAATTGGTAATAAGTGTGGTTGAATCTACTCTTTAGAGAAACATCCCTGTCTGGATTGTCTTTTCTCCAAGTGCACCAGGGATGAACTTTAACTTCAAGGTGCTACAGTGATGGCTTATTAATTATAGCACGGGCTGAACTAAAGAGGCTATCTAGCCTGAGGGCTGCAAGATAATCTCAAAATGTTGAGATTATCCAGCCTGACGTATGTTTTGAGACTATCTCGCAATCTTGAGACTATGTAGCCTGAGGGTTGCAAGGTTGTCACAAAGCCGTAGTACCCAATGGGCACAGAACATTGAATCAATGTTGATAAATGGTTGTCAATGTTGATTCAATGTTGATGCAATGTTGATTCAACGTTCAGGTAGATATTGTGCCCACTGGGTAGTTTTAGATTATCTCGCAATTCTGAGACTATCTGTCGGGATTTTGAGGCTATCTTGCAATGTTGAGACTATCTAGCTTGATGGTTGCGATAAACTAACAAAACTATAGTATTTTAAGACTATCTCTCAGTGTTGATACTAGCTAGCCTAAGAAGCCCATTATTACGTAACCAGAAGTAGTTTTAGGTAAAGTTCAAATTAAGATTTCCCGTCTCTTCATCGGTCTATCTAAGCAGAGAGTATTACTACTCAATCTGCTAGCCTACGTTAGATGAATGGAGGAGGGGGTGCTTCATAAGGTACTACAAGATTATCGTCTCCATATAATATTATGTAAACTGAAAGATGACCTGCAAGACATAGGCATCAAAACGTTACACAATGACATGGGACTGCTGTGCGAGCAAAAACACAGACACTTTGCTACTGGCATATAATTATTTCAATGGCACAGACAGATGAAAGCAGGATGATCACTTTGCGGGATCTTCATGGGAACACAAAGATCAAGTTAAAACTACAGCGATCTGTAAAGGATAACTATTACTTAGCCACAGGCCTACTCTATCGGGGATGTCAGTTATGGAAAAATGTGACACCTGAGCGACAAACCAATCCATGAAATGGGAATTCCTAAAGCATGCTTTCAAGGCATGATCTAAGACCACTAGACGCAACTTAAAGACTTAAACTTTCGCCAAATAGATCTAATCTCAAACCCTGCTTTTTGTACACATCAGCTCCCCATGTCTGTTTTTCAGAGGAAATATTCTTGTGTAACAGATAAATTTCGATACATTTCCTTTAGTGCATTGCCTTTAGATTGTGAAATTAAGATGTTTAACATTTAGCAAGAATCATTATTTATCAAAATAATTGTTTGGTTGGATATGGTTTCTGACTCGTTTGACTTTAGGTTGACCGACATTTGATCATTCATTATGTTCGGACAAGTATTGTGCTTGACCTTTAAATGGCATGGCATCCATTGTTTGGTTTTACAAGAGAGTTATTATGCAAGACAAAAACTGGGTCTCTGGTTGCGGGGAGTTGGCAGTGACGTGTTCATCAGATTATTTTCCATTAGAAGTATATGTAGCCAGCTCAATAGCCACCCAAATATCTAGAGCACTGTGGGGTATTACTGGCACCCTGAGGACCGTTTTCCTCTTGTTGATATTTCTATGTACAATTTTGAGTAGCTCTCTTCACTCAATCATGGAGTATTTCTATCAAACTTACAACTAGTTAATGATATTATATATTGGCGCATAATTATCAATTGTAGAATGATTTGTTGGTGTTATTGGCATGGCTGAGGGTATTAATCTACATTGTATTGTCAACTGGACAACAAAAAACTGATTCTTGTAATTTTAACCTTGACCAGAAGGATGACAGATGGGCACGATGCCAGCAATATTGTTGTCATGTGAGTGCAGGAATACTCACTCACACACAACTTAGAGTATAGTTAAGTATACAATGTATGTGTATTACTGTGTTATAAACTTGAAGTCATTGATATGGGAATGCACAGGGAAGATTACTGTACGAGAGAACATAATGTAAGCCTGTGAGTAATGTTACTGGATGTACTAGATGAAGTCTTACTCCAGGATACACATGAAACAGGATGTACCAAGGGGACTGATCCACATCAAGATGTGCCCTGGGCACTGACTCACATCAGGATGTGCCTTGGGTACTGACTCATTATCAGGATATGACTTGGTGACAGACTCATACCAGGATATACCATGTTGACTGACTCACTACAGGATGTAGAGGAAGAGCTCCAGGATATGGAAGAGTTATTGCCTGAAGGACTATAAAAGGCCAGTCAGCCTCCTACTCAGAGTAGTGACTTTGTTCTGTGAGACCGAAGGCAACACATTGTCATCATGAAAGGATAGGAACTTGGATTATTGTTCCACAGACTGACAAGGAACTACATGCAGATAGTGTTTGAAAGATACTGGATACTCTATACAACTATGGAGGCTAGTGTGGACTTAGCTTGTATTGAGATAAGAGTATAATAACTGTGCATTCCCCATGAACATTAGAGACTATTTTGTTGAAACATTGGTTGGTAATATATGATTAACACTAATACCTCTCAAGAGCACTCTTTGTCCGATGCAAGGTGAGCATGTATTGGGCATATTTAACTAGTTCCCTAACCTCAACAATAAGGGGTTAACACAAATCCCTACAAACAAGATCTAGCCAACTTAGCATCAGAGTAAGTAATTCCCTTCATAGGTAACAAGACCGCCACCCCTACATGCAACCTGTCTGCCCAGCCTTGTTATATTGTAATCTGGTATATCAATATCATTTTGGGGAATTTCGTCGATGAGCCAAGATTTACCTATGCAAAAATAGTGGAAGCCAGAGTCCATGAGATATTGTTAATCTCTAAGATCCTTATTGTCATTTGCTTGCAAACTTCTTATATTTAAATGACCAAAATATAGACCCTTAATCCCTCTAAGATCGGGCAAAGAAACTATACCTGAGTAGAACACAAGGACAGTACCACCCCCTGTTAGGGCATGTCTCACACCCACCACACACCCACTACTACCACATATGGTAGACAGGCAATTGCATTTCTTGCAGCCTCATGGTATCTCATATCAAATTAAGCGGAGGGATTTGCACAGTGGGGATGAACGCTGGTAGATTGTGTTTTCAAATCATAAAATACTGTGAGATGGAAATCAAAATCCAAAAAAATAGAAGTTGAAATCCATTGAACAATTGAGTCACGACCAATTACACTCACAAGGTTACATGTCTGTATATGGAAGATGTCATGTTGGGAACACCCACGGTGAAGGAGGAATAAACTGCAGAGCTTAAAGATGGCATTTCAGTTAAATCTAGACAAATTTCTTGCACCCAGACAATGTCATGTGCATCAATACAGAAATATTGACCCTTGATGGACTGCTTGGTGCAGGGTGGGTTTGACCTGGATGGGTAAATTTGCATTGTACAGTACATTATGAGGATACATGGAAAACAATTCCATTCATGCAATATATTTGGCCCTTGTTTGATTTTATACTGTCTATATCTACGTGAATTTACCCATACTTGTCTTGAAAGTGTTGGTCTAAACACATACACTATAGGGTTATATATTACTCTAGCCTGGGCACCAGGCAGATTTCCTTCCCTACCACAGTAAATTATAACATTCTGCTCATTATCATCTAATTCTCTATAGATACAACATTTTATCTTAAACGAAAGGAAATCAGGTAATAGTAAGCTTGTGCAAATGCGATAATTGGTCTAGATTAGAGAGTAAAGCTGCCAGATGGATGAGGGCCGGTTAAGTTGATTCAGGCGAGTAAGATGACCAAACAATATAAATATTGTGTGATACTAGCAGTTTTTATTTGGAAATTCCATGGCCACTTCTACCTCAACCCATCTATAGATGGCGTCTCCCTTACAATAATCCAAACACACAACTCTTCTTTATAATGATACTATCATAATGCCAATGTCATGGTCACATATACAAATAACTATGAATTGAGCCAATTACCCTCTATGAAAAATAAAGGTCCCCATTATGATTGGTTAGTTTATCTAATATTGTTCTGCTTAGTGTAATCATGTAATACCAGAATATCTTAAATGGTTGTATACCACCAGTATGTCTACTTGTCAAAGTAAATTCAAACAAACTTTCCTTGTGTTATAATTATTACCTCTCATCTAAAACGGGTCTTCCCTGTGGCAATCGTTCGCTGGGTGATTTATCTGAGACACAGCGCATCTTTCCCATGCTAACTCTATTACGACCATACACTACGCTTTGCGATAGGCTAAGTCATTCCCACAATACACTATTCTTCCCACTTTTCCATATTTTTTCATAGGTTCTTATTCAGTTTACGACATTGCCATACTCACCTGAGCGCCTTTGTCTGTTGAGCGCCTATAGACCATTGCGTCAAGAAAGGGTGACTTTTTCAAACTAAAGTTGTGTTCACCTTGGTTTCAGCCGTAATACCATATCAGTAGATTCACAGGACAATTATCTGATCTTGAGGTTAGATTTCATGTATTTCTCTGTCACACTTTAGAAATGTTTAAAAACGTTATCAAAAACTTTTCTGAAAGTCACCCTTTTTTTAATGTGGATTTATTGAGCCTCTCACAATGTACAGAAAAGTGGTAAAGCGAAGCAACAATAATAATCAAAAAATTCAATCGACATCTGATTCAACAATACTATACATGTGAAAACAAATACAAGGGATGATAATAATAAGATGGAACAATGGACCAGGATGTTGAGACTAGACAGGACGCTCTCACATTGACATACATGGTCAAACAAGACATTTCACAAAGTAAGACTGGCCAGAAAGAGATGAATATAGTAGTGGCTAACATGAAGTTAAAGATTGAGTCTTATGATAATACATTCATACACTAGTGTCACGTACAGGGATTTCCAGTCCATATCATAGATTTTCACAGCAAAAGCTGCTTCTCTACTATTGATAATATAGAATAGAAGGGGGAAGGTTGTCGACAATTGTCTTGCTTGCTGCATTGGTCTATAGACTGGCCCGTCAACAGCAATGGCCCATATGGCCAGCCGCAACGGTGTAGACCGCAGTCCGAGCACGTTTAGCTTGGCACATCTTCCAGACCATCTTCCCACGATTGTCAGCTACACATTGTTATAGCAATATCTACAGGAAGTAAGGAGCTAGGTCTGCCAAAATCTGAATCGACAGAATGCTACCCAAACATTACGCTATTTGTCACACACATGGATGTATATTACCGTTACTTTATTCTATAACGTTGTGGAGCCCTTTGCATTCATTGACCACAGGGGTGGGGGCATTAATATGGGTAAACATGAGTTGGCTCCCGGGAATGGGAGGGGCAACTTTAAAACGAAAAATCCACATTAGGGAGTGCCAGCACCAAAGGCGCTGGTATGACTTTGTAATACAACTGAAAACCTTCAACTTGATCTGAGTTGCTAAACATTGTACTGCTAGTAACTGCAGCGCATGCATATATATTAATCTAAGAGGGCATCACCATCTTACTTAGCCAGCCTCGCTCATACAACAGGTTAGGGCAATATGACCCAGGTTTAGCCAGTGACTGCCATTCATCTCGTTGTAAGGTAGGGCATCTAGAGGAAAGGCAGCCCTAACAAGTGTAGCCAGACTGTCCCAACATCAATTTGCATTCACACCGGTGTAGGAGTCATCTCTTTCATCCTGCTTCAGGGCATTACTTCCTTTGATTTCAGGGTCTAATACTACCTCATTGATATTCTCTTTTTAGACAAGACAGGCCACTGATATAGACAGCCTTGCAGGCCCTGGGCCCAGCACACCCCTTTCTTTCTCCAATCAGCAGTCAGCCGTGAGCATCCACAAGCCTTCCCTACAACCAGATACATTCCATAACCCTACTTTCCAGAAGATTATCAACATTTATATTTTGCGAACCATACCAGATTACCCGATATATCATTACTTTCATCTCTAATGTGACTCTCGTGTATTTCCCTTTTTCTTCTACACCGACCATTCACAAGTAGCCTAGATGCTTTGTCATATGGTGTAGACATTGCTTTATTTGAAGTAATTTTAAACACTGTTCTTTTTGTCCCTTGGAACCATTTTCTGAGCGACTCAAGGATTTGTTATATTAACTTAGTTTGCTAGTCTGATGCCTATGGCTAAATCACTAAAGGTATTCAGCCATAATTGGGGTTATGATCTTGTCTCTTGAGCATCGACTATGGAAAAGAATGTATGTCTGACATGCTAACCATGGAAACCATTTAAACGTGGATATTCTGTAGCTATTGCCCATGAAATATAATTCAACATAATATTATTGTGACAGAAGTAGCTTGTTGAATGGTGGGTACTGGCTGACTTCCAATCAGGTGATGGCAACGGCTCTATAGCATAAACAAGCCCCAGTCCTGAATTATATTATTACAAACTCCTAGTTGGTCTGGTCATTTGTGAGGGACAACCAATTAAAATAGTCAATTATTAACGTTTGTTCTTACCTTAACCTGATGTTCATGGCAAGCCTAAGAAACAGAACAGTCAAGCCATAATGTACAAGTTGTTGTGCTTTGTAAAATACAGAGGGAGAATTCAGTTGCTTGGCTGCTCTTTGGTTTTGCAGTGTTGTCTGTGTCTTATTCCTTAGGTGCACCCAGAGACAGCCAAATAAGCACTCATCTATCATGACCCGCTGCTATGGGCAGCTTTAAATAAGCTATTGATTACAAGGGCAGGTGGAAGGCTGAAGCCTAGTGTCAGGATTATACAGTGGTAGCTGTGTTGTAAAACAATACCTACTGCTGTTTATGTGTGAGACTGCGAGGTAAAAGTCTGGTTACAATTATCTATAGACAGAATACTGTCAAGCAGAAACGGTACTGTATTTTGTTAATGGAAATGGAGTCTAAAAATAACACTAACACTATTTTATTAACTTGATATGACTTAAATGTTTTTCGAGTCAATTGAGTACTTCTCACAGGGTTGAACTAAACACGCTACGCCCTGGGTTACATAATACATTGTCGTATATACTCTAGGGTAAGTGGCAATAGGAGAGAAAAAAAAAAGGTGACACCCTTTACAAATGGACAGCATGTAAATCATGCAGAGTAAGCATGTCCTGAGGTAAGAGGGGACATGAGGATATGACAGGTAGGCAGAGGAGGCTGGCAGGGAAGCAGCTGAGGGCAGGGTAAGTGAACACAGTAGGTGCGGGAGACCCCAGAGCTAGATGTGGTGCTATTGGTTTAACCTCCTCCAGTCTGACCTCCACACTAGGGTGGTCTATCTGCTATCTTTGCTCTCATTTGAGTCGCGCTGATGCCGATAGGTCCTAAGCACTAAAGACAGATATTGAATGAGTGCCTGTCTTGTATAGGCGCCGGGGTGATCGTGCCTCCCCCATTAATAGGCGCTGGAGTGCTGGACCACTTACAAGTACAAGATGGTACTGTTTTAACCAATTCACTAAATCCCTTCATCGTTCCTCCTTCACGTTATTCAGTCAGACCAACAATGCTTGTTTTGAATGGAACACGACAATTCCACAACACAGTAGGTAAGTGGTCCCAGCTATATAGGGGCCATCCATTTATTACGTACGAACATGTTTGCCCCCCCCCCCCCCTTTAATCAAATGAAGGCAATGAAGAAACTCTATATTTAACTGCTAAACACAGCTACTATATACTACTGTAGGGGGTGGGAATATTCTGGCCGCTGCACTTTCCTATCCCCCATTCTCATAATTGTCTGATACAAAAATAAACAGCTGTTACCTGTGTTTAATAAGTTAACCCCCACACCCGCCCACCCACCCCCCTTGAACCTCCAATACACAATTTCAGGGTAGGGGGACCCTGTCAAAAGGCACAAATTTCTTGTTTGGAAGTTGCCCCATTACATAATTATTAAAGATATCAAATTCCGAGTAGTTGGACCTAAGATGTACCTCTTTATTGTCCAAAAATGATCATTAAACACCCCTATGCACTGGAAACCCCAGGGTTGTAATTTTGACAATACCAAAATTGACAACTTTAGGTAGTGGAGACTTTTTCAGTGTACCTTTGGGGCCATCATTCTCAACTTATTTATAAAAAGTAATGCTACTTAGTTCAAACAAGAGTACACCAAATCTGGCATTCTCACCGTGGCATTCTCACCGAGCGTTTCACACTCACAATTCTAGTACTGTTCTAGTCTGCTATGTGGTAAGTGCGAGTGGTGAGAATGCCCCTTTAAGAGATGAACTAATTACAGACTATATTCATACACCTTTCCTCAGAGCACCGTACTGCCACCTTACATTATTCATTATGACAACCTAGGTCGTCATAATAACTTTAGGCTCCATTTCTCTGGGTGTTCAGTGTGCGTACACAATGTGTATTCCAAAATGGTCCTGACACCCCCCCCCCCGTACGCTTCATTTTGCCTGACCCCCGCCCCCCTCCTACTCACCGTCCCCTTGGTACGTATGGCCCCCTAGCAACCCACTGCCTGATGACGTGGCCTGATAACAAGAATTCGTGATCAGTCGTCTGTGGATGGAATCCTACTCCTATAACCAGTCATACTACACATCAAATAATGAGAATATTGTTACCCAAAATAGCCTGTGAAGGAAGCGTAACTACCTGGTAAGAAGAATCTCTATCTGTGGATTGCCCCTCTTACCCACAGAGATGGGCATCTTTAGCATTAAGGTGCCACAGCACAACATATTAGGCAGACCGCAATTACATCTATACGGGTGCCTTGGAATAGATCTACACAGCCATGTCTGTGGGGATTTGGTACATCATATTAACAGTGGCAGAAGAAGTACTAATAATACTAGTAGTATACGTACGAGTACGAGTAATACTAGTGGTAGTATTCTAAATACTAGTAATACTAGTAGTAGTAGTAGTAGTAGTAGTAGTACTAGTACTAGTACTAGTAGCGGTAGCAGTAGCAGTAGTGAATGTATAGTATATATTATTTAGTAGAAATAGTAGTTGGAGCATCTGTAGCAACACCAAAGGTGGCAGTAGTTGGTGTAGCAGTCTCAGCAGCAGTGGGAGGAGGCATCCTCGGAGCTGTAGGAGAATGTATATTGCATTTATTCAACAAAACCTTTATTTAGTGTTTCCATGATAGGGCGGTTGGATCCCCAGATGTTGGACAAAAGAATTGGGCTAATAGTAATTGACCCTTCGTCAACATTCACAAGGAAAGTCATGATTTCTAGTACTGGTTTTGGCCACCAAGGGGCAATATATGGATAACACACTGAAAATATTCTAAAAAATGCTTTAGACCAATTTTTTATAGGGAATCCAGTGATATGCTTAGAATTATTCCATCTCCATGGAAAACGTCCCATTATTGGAATGCAAAAGAAACATTTGTTGCCATGGAAACATGGAAAATTGGCATATATGACAATTTCTGGTTGCAATGGAAACACTCCATTATTCCAAATGGGAATTTTTTGTCACAAATGTTTTTGAAAATTTCCCTTCAGATGTTTTTGGTTATTTTTCAACAAAATTGTATTTTTTGCATTATTAGTATTCATAATAGGATATAGTGGATTTAGAGCTTATTTGCCATTTTCAATTGTACACACCAACCCTGGTTTGACACGCAGTTACAGCAAAACTACTTGGGATATTTTAGCCCAAATTATCTCATTTTAAGCCTGTAACATAAACTTTGAAAAGTCATTTCCCCCCTGGAGACATGTTTTCCCTCACCTGGCCACATATACATACATACACAGGCTAGGACAATTATGGGTTTCTCAGGTTGCAGTCAGAAAGCACAATGATGTGTTATCGCACTGCTAAATTGTGGGGTTATCACACAGTGATGTGAAATCTCACCCCCTGTTGAAAACCACATTGAAGCTATTTCTAGCATATAGAATTATAGGGAATACATTTTTAGCTTGGTTATCAATTATTTCTCATGAAATACACATAATTATGTAACATGTACTGGGAAAAATTGGAGTGAGCATTGGGAAAACAATGGTGTGCCCATTTTATACATAATCTTGATTTTTGTTTGGAATTGAGGGAAATCCTTGGAAAATGTGAACATAAAGATATATTATGTAATATGGGTGTGGTTTCCAACAGGGGGGGGGGGTGAGATCTCACAGTGCTGTGTGACCCCCCCCCCCCCCCCCACCCTCAATTTAGCAGTGAGATAACACAGTGTTGTGCTTTCTCACGGTGACCTGAGAAACCCATGGTTTTCCTAGCCTGATACAGCCCCATGATAATGGCCTACAATCATGAATGCTGCGTCATGTTGAAATAAATGATAGGCGTAAATCCCAATGAACACACAAGTAGGCATAGATCTTATTTGGCCAATATCTCAAAACGTGCCGCCCCCCCCCCCACCCCCAGAAAAGTGGCCATTTACCTCAAGGGACGGGTACCTTTTAAATTGGCATGGAGTACATAAATTGTGGCAATTTGTCAGACTTTGTGTGGAAACTGATGCCAAGTGAGCACTGTGGAAGGTCTAAAAGGGGGTGGGGGATAGTTGTTTTGATGCACATTTTATCTCTCTATTTCCAAAAAGGTGTTCTTTTTCTGAGTGACTGCTGGATTATTTACCTTGAATCTGATTTTTAGTTGGCAATAGAATAATATTGTGGAAAGCCTCTTAGTCTCAAAGATTGGATTGTTTTATTATAGATTGCTGATGAATTATCATATCCCTTATTGATTAACTACCAATTCTGAAGAATTGTACTTGAGCTTTTGCATTATCGTCTGAGCAAATCACTTTTACTTGGTGGGAATGGCAAAAAGCTAAATATTTAACCCATTCTTCTGGTATTGTGTAAGGTATTGGGTTGGATAACGTAGATTGACACAACAGGTGTGAGGCTGTTCTCTGGTTATGTTGTGTTGCGATTGTCTCTATTCAAGATGGACAGCTAATGTCATGATACAGTCACATACAATAGGACAATACAGTCATAGCAGAACGGCTATCACATGTCACCCCATACAGGACGACTCTACCATTCAAGTAATGGTAGAAACACAAGCAGTTCTCCCGTATGGCCAATAGGTTAAAACTCTGTCTCATTCGGTTCAGACACTGTGTTCTCCCATATTCATATGGGAGAACAGTTGTGTATCTATGTACACCTGCCCCATCTCCCTCCCTCTCTCTCTCTCTCTCTCTCTCTCTCTCTCTCTCTCTCTCTCCCCTCTCTCTCCCCCTCCCTCCCTCCCTCCCTCCCTCTCTCCCCCTTCCTTCCTTCCTTCCTTCCTTCCTTCTTTCCTTCCTTTCTTTCTCCCTTCCTTCCTTCCTGCCTTCTGACCATCTTCTATCTACGTCTTCCCTTTTCTCTCCTTGCTTCATTGCTTTGTGGCTTTATTGCTTCTTTCCCTCCTTCCTGCTTCTTTCCTTTCCTCCTCCTTTCCTTCCTTCTTTCCCTCCTTCATCCTTCCCTCTTCCCTCCCTATTACCCCTCCTTCCTTCCCTCTTTAATATCTCCCTTTCCAGTTTCTCCTCCTTTCACTGTCCCTCTCCTTCCTTCCATCCTTCCTTCCTTCTTTCCTTCCTTCCTTCCTTCCTTCCTTCCTTCCTTCCTTCCTTCCTTCCTGCCTTCTGACCATCTTCTATCTTTCCTTACTTCTTTCTCTACTCCCTTCTTCACTTCCTTACTTACCCTTGGTCCCTCTTGTTGCCAACAAAGTGAGCTAGCAGACTTTTTAAAAAAGATTATGAATAGAAAAACAGGTTTTTTTCCTCTCTCTATGTATATACCTAACCAAGTATTTCACCCTATGACCTATGGTAGAAACTATGAAATTGACATACTGAGGCTAGATAATGTTGATCTACCATCCTCCAATGGTAGAAAACAAGGTTTCCCTATGTATATACCTAACCATGTATTTCACCCTATGAGCTATGGTAGAAATGAAGAATTTGACATAATGAGCCTAAGCAATGTTGTTCTACCATCTTATTTTGGTAGAAAACAGTGTTTCTCTATTTATATATCTAGCAGTGTATTTCACCCATGACCTATGGTAGAAACAAAGCAGTTGACATTCTAGCACTAAAAAATGTTGTTTCCTTCTCTCAATGGTAAATAAAGGGGGTTCTCTCTGTATGTACCTAACCATGTATTTTACTCTATCACCTATGGTAGAAATTAGAAATTTTTACATAATAAGCTATTTAAAGTTGTTCTACCATCTTTTTATGGCAGAACACAGTGTTTCTCTATTCATATATCTAGCTGTGTATTTCACTGTATGACCGATGGTAGAAACAAAGCAGTTGATAAAAGCCCTGCTAGCACTAGACAATGTCGTTCTACCATCTCTCAATGGTAGAAAAAGGGGTTATCTATGCATGTAACTAACCATGTGTCTCTCCCAATGGAAGAAAACAAGGTTTCTATCTGTATATATACGTAACTGTGTATTTCAGCCTATGACCTATGGTAGAAATTAAGAATTTGACATAATGAGCTTAGATAATGTTTTTCTACCATCTTCTAATGGTAGAAAACAGTGTATCTCTATTCATATATCTAGCTGTGTATTTCACTGTTATGACCTATGGTAGAAACGAAGCAGTTGACATATTAGCACTAGACAATGTTGTTCTACTATCCCTCAATGGTAGAAAACAGGGGTTCTCTATGTATGTACCTAACCATGTAGTTCACCCTATGACCTATGGTAGAAACTATGAAACTGATATAATGAGCCTAGAGTCTTTTTTCTACCATCTTCTAATGGTAGAAACTGTGTTTCTCCATTCATATATTTCGCCTGTATTTCACTGTATGACCTATGTTAGAAACGAAGCAGTTGACATACTAGCACTAGACAATGCCGTTCTACCATTCCTCAATGGTAGAAAAAAGGGGTTCTTTATGTATGTGCCTAACCATGTATTTCACCATGTGACTCATGGTAGAAATTAAGAGTTTCACACAATGAGCCTACAAAATGTTTTTCTTCCATCTTCTACTGGTAGAAAACAGTGTTTCTCTATTTATGTATTTAGCCGTGTATTTCACCATGTGAACTATGGTAGAAACACAGCAGTTGACAGACTTGCACTACACAATGTCGTTCTACCATCTCTCAATAGTAGATAAAAGGGGTTCGTTATGTATGTACCTAACCATGCATTTCACCCTATGACCCATGGTAGAAACTAAGGAGTTAATATGCTACTACTAGACCAGATCTTTCTACCATCTTATAGAGGTAGAAAACAGAGTCTCTTATATATAATGCCCGGCCACATCGTTCACCCTATGATCCATACGGTAGAAAAATTGCTGTTGATATCATAGTAATTGACCAGATCTCTCTACCATTTCATGTGGTAGAGTCTATAATGATACCCAACTGGTCACCTACAATCTAGGTTGGAATGGTATGCAGTTTACATATTATACTACTAGACCAGATTGTTCTCCAATTTCATAGTGGTAGAAAACCATATGTATGATGCTCAGCTGTTCAGCCTTACAGCTATAGTAGAAACCAAGCAGTTGACATATTACCCAAACCAGATCGTTCTCCCATCTCATAGTAGTAGAAAACAGAGTCTCTTGATATTATGCCCAACCATGCCATAGAGACTAAGCAGTCAACATAATTATTTACTACTGACAATAGTAGAACAGAGGGTCTCTCTATGTATATATCTGATGGTGAGTTTAACCCTATGACCTATGGTAGAAATTAGGAATTTGACATTTTGGCACTAGATTGTCGTTCTACCATCGGGAGACGGTAGAAAAGAAGGTTTCTCTATGTATATACCTACCATGTATTTCACCCTATGACGTTGGGTAGAAACCAAGAATTTTCAGAAATTACACTGGATAATGTTGTCCTACCATCTCCCAATGGTAGAAAATCATGTGTGTCTATATATAGGCTTAGCCACGTGTTTCATCCATGCATTGTGGTAGAAACTTATCAGTTGATATACTAGTGTAGGGGTTAACTACTAATACAAACCATATGGCTCACTCTCACCAACTCAGTGCAACTAAAAAAGTGACGTACATGATCGGTGGACGTACATGATCGGTGGACGTACATGATCGGCAGAGGACAAAATCCGTCTTTTACCTCCTGCACTACGATGTTTAACTCTCCCAACCATACCTACAGGCTATAATGTATCTTTGGGGAGTTTATTAGGAAAAAAAACCTCCCAAAATATTTATAGGGGCCGGAGGGGGGGGGCTCAATGTGTAACCGATCATGTACGTCACATGACGTACATGATCGGCTTGGAATGTCATGTAACATTTCCTCATTACCCACTGGTTCACATGTCTATGATTATACATATTTAGACCTACATCATATGTACACCTTGCTATGATTGATTTATGTTTTATATATGGTCAAATGTCATGTAAAATACTCTTACTAGTCGCATCTACACATGTCTAACATCTTACATGTCAAGACACACATCATATGTACACCTAGGTAAGGTTAATTTCACTGCACCAACTTTGGGGTTTACATTGTGTAAATTCCAAGTAAAAACGTGTAAATCTCTAAGAAATTCTGTGCAAAGATGGTGCCAGAGATTTACATCAATTTACCTGGCCTTTACATCGATTGATATTTACAGAGATTTACCATTTCAGTAATTTCAAAGTAAAGATGGTGTAAATCTCACTGTAAATCGGTGCACAATTTGTGAACAATGTTTACACCAATTTACCTAGCCTTTACATTGATTGAGATTTACATGTATTTACCACTTGAGTAATTTCCATGTAAAACTGGTGCAAACGATTGTAAATCCTATTAGAACCAGAAGGAAGCCGTTAGAGGGCTCAGAATTGTCCTAGAGGTGTATAGGCCGTCATTTAAAGATTATTTTAAAAAAAATAACTTTACATGTTTTCATAATGATTTTATAATAGGACCAAGTTTGGATTTTAATAACCCCCCCCCCCCTCCATGGAACAACACATAGGGCATGATCACGTGTACAAACACGTGTCCGTGTGCCACTACCCCCTGTGGTCACCATGACAACCACCACGCCTGCCCGCCACGCTGCGGGTAGAACAATGCACCCGTACCTGGGTGAGACTCAGAGCGGCCTCTGACTTGACCTACATAGCTAACTTTACCCCACATATACATGCAGACACATACAGGTGCTGGCAACAGTGAGGGCAGGTTGTGTTTTACACAGAGTACGGTTCTGTATTATACTATTTGGATGTCACACCCTTGTAAGTATACACAGTTTGTTGGCAATATAGTGAATTAAATTTAATAATGATTTACTTACAGATAATCAATATAGATATATACATGTAATTATTAACGAGTTTCTACATATTAATATGTACTTGTTGAGGCCTCTTGTATGGCTATAACGGTTTTACTTTTGCTAATGGCCATGGGGATCTACAGTATTCAATACATGTATGTACTAATAATTGTTATTTTCCAATTTATTTATTTATTCATTTCTTTTCTTTTCAGTGCTTTGTTTGACTGTAGCCTACCCAACTGGACCTGCTGTAGACTCACTCTGGAATTCTTCCCAACTTATCTCCTCCCAATACACAACCCCACCCTCAATCATCCCACTCCCTCCTAACAAATGCCACTCCCTCCTTACGCACCTCACTCCCTACTCACATAGCTCATACCCACCCCACGTCCCCCCCCTGTCCCCACCCCTCACCCAACGTCTCCCCCTGTCCCCACCCGTCACTCCACGTCCCCCCCTGTCCCCTCCCCTCACCCTACGTCCCCCCCTGTCCCCATCCCTCACTCCACGTCCCCCCTCTGTCCCCACCCCTCACTTAACGTCCCCCTCTGTCCCCACCCCTCACTCCACGTCCCCCCTCTGTCTACACCCCTCACTCCACGTCCCCCCTGTCCCTCCCCTGTCCCTACCCCTCACTCCACCTCCCCCCCTGTCCCCACCCCTCACTCCACGTCCCCCCCCCCTGTCCCCACCCCTCAGTCCACGTCCCCCCCTGTCCCCACCCCTCACTCCACGTCCCCCCTGTCCCTCCCCTGTCCCTACCCCTCACTCCACCTCCCCCCCTGTCCCCACCCCTCACTCCACCTCCCCCCCTGTCCCCACCCCTCACTCCACCTCCCCCCTCTGTCCCCACCCCTCACTCCACCTCCCCCCTCTGTCTACACCCCTCACTCCACGCCCCCCCCCCTGTCCCCACCCCTCACTCCACGTCCCCCTCTGTCCCTACCCCTCACTTAACGTCCCCCCTCTGTCTACACCCCTCCGTCCACATCCCCCCCCCATGTCCCCACCCCTCACTCCACGTCCTCACTACCCAATATGCTATCTGCCACACTTTTCTCACCAATGTTTTTATCATTGTTTATAGGATGATTATTGTAACACTGGATGTACCAACCCCTTGAGGTGGACCCACAACCCTTGAGGTGGACCCACGGCTCTGAAGGCGGACCCGGGGCTCTGAAAGTGGACATAGGGCTCTGGAGGAGGACCAATGACCCTAAGACCCAGGGCCTTGGAGACCCCCAGACGTCCCCCAAATGATGTTCTAATTGATGAAAATGAATAAAATGTTCCCTTACCAAATGGTTATCTCTAAAAACTAGGGGTTCCCAGGTTTTTACAATGAATTTACCTAAGTGTTACTCACATTTACACAGCTTTGTGCAAGGTGTCATGGTCGAAATTACTCACATTTACAGAGCTTTGATCAAGGTGTAATGGTCGAAATTACTCACATTTACACAACTTTGTTCAAGGTGTAATGGTCGAAATTACTCACATTTACACAACTTTGTTCAAGGTGTAATGGTCGAAATTCCTCACATTTACAGAGCTTTGTTCAAGGTGTAATGGTCGAAATTACTCACATTTACAGAGCTTTGTTCAAGGTGTAATGGTCGAAATTACTCACATTTACAGAGCTTTGTTCAAGGTGTAATGGTCGAAATTACTCACATTTACAGCCCCCTACACAAAGTGTAAATACAGCCATTACGAGCTTTGATCGAGGTAGTAAAGCCATGCAAAGATCAATTTTGATCTGCTTTACATTTGTGGTAAATTTTATTGTAAATGCCTGTAATTGTCTGTAATGGTCTGTAAAATCGGCCTTTACACCGAATGTAAATCTAATGTAAAGGGCAAAGTTCGTGCAGTGTTTATGTTTTTCCTTGTTCAGAAAGGGTAGGGCAGTCAATAATCACCGATCATGTACGTCACCGATCATGTACGTCACATGACGTACATGATCGGTATTGAAATGTCAAGTAAAATTCTCTTCCTAGTCGAATATACACATGTCTAACATTTTACATGTCAAGCCACACATCATATGTACACCTTGGTAAGGTTTACTTATGTTATATGATGATCAGAAAGACTGGGGCAGTCAATAATCACCGATCATGTACGTCACCGATCATGTACGTCACCGATCATGTACGTCACCGATCATGTACGTCTCCCGATCATGTACGTCTCCCGATCATGTACGTCACTTTTTTAGTTGCACTGATTTGGTGAGAGTGAGCCATATACATACTACATTTATCCTATTTCACTTAGTTTGGGTCTGGTTCGGGTTGCCTAGATGGCTCATGCCATATTCCACCCACTTCGGGTCCAGTCGTCTTGAACCTATCCAGGGCTATGCCCCACCAATGGTTGATCAGACATAGTTTCACCTATCTTCTAATGGGAGAAACCCATGGTGCCCATACAATAAACTTGGGCATTGGTTTCTCCAATCAGCTAATGGGAGAAATCCTATATCAGTTGATACCAATACAAAACACTAGATGGCAGCACAACCAGAAGGATGACAATGTGCCATGTCCCCTAGTATCACTATATCTCTGCTGTTTGCTCTGTATCTAGACTATTTTGGAATATGAACTGCTGTCATATGATGCTCTTCATCTTAAATTATATAGAATTCATATGACCAGAACTTATATTTGTCTATATTTTAGATTAAATCCATAACAGCCCACCACAGTGCTAATCCCTATAGAGAAATCTAGATGGCCATAATTTCTTAGATATAATCTAAATTAAGATGGTTAGTCATTCATATGATTCCTGATTACAAATAATATTTGGTGCAGTCAGGGAAATTAATGAAATGATGGGTTATATAAGAAAATTGGCCCATTGTTAGCCTTCTGCTTGTGCTGCCACCTAGTGTTTTGAACTGGTATTAAGTGGGCATAGGGTTTCTCCCTTTAACGGATCAGAGAAACCAATGCCCAATCACACATTTGAAGCTGCTATTTGGCCCTTTCTATTCATTCATTCCATCTAACTTCAGATGTGAGTTTCTATGAGTATGATGTAGTTTTAAACCAGAAAAGATAAAATGCTGTTGCCACCTAGTAGATTATGAAAGCACTAATGGCTCTTTCTCATGACTGGTCGTCATTTTGGCTCAAAATGGCCTAATGTTTTAACTTCAGAGTAGACAAAAATCATTTTGCCTATGTATTATAGTATAGTTATTGGACCAACTTTCTGCAAAGTTAAATCAGAGAACTAATGCTGCAGCATTACAGAGATAGGAGCAATATTTCTGGCTGCACCCATCACCAAAAAAGACTTAAACACAGCATACACCATTGGAAAGCTCTAGTTATGGCCTTTCCAAATATCATTGGTATAAAAAGAAATATTATAAGGGTTTTGGTCAAGGTCAAGGTCAAGGTCAAAGGTCAAAACTGAAATAGATCCAAGTTAAAAGGAATATTTTACTTTGAGCTTTACTATATTGAGACGATGAACACCTCATTTTGACCAATAGTCACAAATGATTTGGTTGACCTTGGTGAAGGTCAAGGTAACATTTACAGGTGTCAAATCAGCCAAAAGTGGTTATTGAATGGAACATGCAACTCCAGGACATTCTAAAGTTGCAACCTTTACTCTACAATGCCCAAAAAGTCTATAAACTATTGTCCTTAGTTTAGATTTAACCTCTCATAAAGTTTCTTTGTGCTGCCACCTAGTGTTTCATACTGGTATCAAGTGAGCTTGGGATTTCTCCCATTAGCAGATTGGAGAAAACGTTGCCCAAGTTTATTGTATAGGCACCATAGGTTTCTACCATTAGTGGATGGGAGAAACAAAAGCCCAATTCTTTTGCATAGGCACCATGGGTTTCTCCCATTACCAAATAGGTGAAACTATGTCAATGCTTAAAACTTGGTTTTGAATTATTCCCCTTTAACAAAATTAGTATTTTAACAAAATATCATAATGATTGCAAAAAAAGAGTTCATTTTCCCAATACTGGCTACTTTGGTGAGAAAAAGGTTCAAAATCGTGAAAAGACGAAGACGTTTTTAAGTTTTGACTGAAATATATGACAAGATATTTACATAGAGAAACCCTATTTTCTACCATTGGTAGAAGGTAGAACAACATTATCTAGTGCCAGTGTCTCTCTGTTTCTACTACCAGTCATAGGATGAAATACACGGTTAGGTATATACATAGAGAACCTCTGTTTTCTATGATTGGGAGATGATAGAACAATATAATCTGATCTAGCAGTAGGACAGATGTTGACTGCTTAGTCGCTATGTCATGGGTGGGAATAATATAAAGACTCTGTTTTCTACCACTAATAATGAGATGGCAGAATGATCTGTTCTGTATAGTTTCTATCATATATCATGTGGTAAACAGTAGGGCATCATATAAAAAGACTCTGTTTTCTACGACCTTTTCTGGTAGAAAAATCTAGTGAGGTACTATTATATCAACTGCACCATATGGATCATAGAGTGAACGGTGTGGTCAGGCTTTATATTTTTTACCACTATGAGATGGTAGAAAGATCTGGTCTAGTAGTGGCGTGGTAACTCCTTAGTTTCTACCATAGGTCATAGGGTGTAATACATGGATAGGTACATAAATAAATAACCCCTTTTTTTCTACTATTGAGGGATGTTAGAACAAAATTTCCTAGTGCTAGTATGTAAACTTCTTGTTTCTACCATAGGTTAAACAGTTGTAGGGGCTAGGGTTATACGGGGTTTATATGACGGGTTCTGTTGGATGCTGTGTTGCGAACTCCGTCCGAACCCTTCAGCCCAACGGCAGGTGGCAGCATCTGCTTCGGGTTTGGGGTATGGACAGAGGTTGCTATAGGCTTCCGGTCTGCGTGTGCGCACGCAGGCTGGCTGCCTATATATACCCAGCATCCAATGGGACTCGTTGGTTACTCTTGAGCCACGCTTGGTGAGAGGCCCCGAGATCACAGTGGCTATATTAGCCTACTGACCCGTTCTGAACTCTATAGGGAGTTCGCACCATTAGAGCTTTGCCTGTCTAGGTTACTGAATAAACCTGTTGATTCGCAACCTGTAACACTTGATCCGAACTGTGTTGACTTTGTTCTTTTACTTGATACTATAACAATATCATAGAGGACCAAAGTATCGTTTATTACACAGTAAAATACATGGCTAGAAATATGAATAGAGAAACACGGTTTTCAACCATTAGAAGATGGTAGAACTACATTAACTAGGCTTATTATGTCAAATTCTAAATTTCTACTATGGGTCATATAGTGAAATACATGGTTAGGTACATACATAGAGACCCCTTTTTTTCTGCCATTGAGGGATGGTAAAACAACATTGTCTAGTGCTAGTATGTCAACTGCTTCATTTCTAACATAGGTCATACAGTGAAATACAGGCGAGATATAGGAATAGAGAAACACTGTTTTCTACCATTAGAAGATGGAAGAACAATATTTTCTAGGCTCATTATGTCAAATTCTTGGTTTCTACCATGGGTCATAGGGTGAAATACATGGTTAGGTAAATACATAGAGAACCATTTTTTTCTACTATTGAGGGATGGTAAAACAACATTGTCTAGTGCTAGTATGTCAACTGCTTGTTTCTACCCTAGGCTATACAGTGAAATACATGGTTAGATATATGAATAGAGAAACACTATTTTCTACCATAAGAAGATGGTAGAACAAAACTATCAAGGCTTATTATGTCAAATTCTTAATTTCTACCATGGGTCATATGGTGAAATACATGGTTAGGTACATAAATAGAGAACCATTTTTTTGTAACCATTGAGGGATGGTAGAATGACATTGTCTAGTGCTAGCATGTAAACTTCTTGTATCTACCATAGGTTATACAGTGAAATACATGGTTAGATATATGAATAAAGAAACATTACTTTCTACTCTTAGAAGATGGTAGAACAACATTATCTAAGCTTATTATGTCAAATTCTTAATATCTACCATGGGCCATAGGGTGAAATACATGGTTAGGTACATACATAGAGAACCCTTTTTTTCTGCTATTGAGGGATGGTAGAACGACATTGTCTAGTGCTAGTATGTAAACTTTTTGTTTCTACCATAGGTTATACAGTGAAATACATGGCTAGATGTATAGAGAAACACTGTTTTCTACCATTAGAAGATGGTAGAAAAACATTATCTAGGCTTATTATGTCAAGTTCTTAATTTCTACCATGGGTCATATGGTGATATACATGGTTAGGTACATACATAGAGAACCCCTTTTTTTCTACCATTGAGGGATGGTAGAACGACATTATCTAGGTCTATTATGTCAAATTCTTAATTTCTCCTACAGATCATACAGTGAAATACATGATTCAGTATATACATATAACAAGAATTGCGGTTGTTGCCACGCATTTTTATACGCGGCAACAACCGCAATTCTTGCATTTGAAGGAGCATAATGTCTACATGGTTGGTATATTTGTAGGGGACCCATTCAAGACACCATATAAAAAGGGTGGGAGGATGATACAACTGACATATGTGACACAACAGGGGAAAACGCCCAATTACAGGGATTTCGTGCAATATACAGCCACTAGGTGGCCACCAGTGCAGCAGCACTTATGTAACCATTGAATTCCTTTGGTCCATGTTAGGGGGGGTAGGTAGGATTATAATCAACCTCAGGAGCATGGAAATTTGTGTTGCTAGGCAGATAAACAATTAGAATAGCTTTTGCTAGGCAGCCAGCTGTCTTAGCAACAAACCAATAGAACCATTGAATTCCTCGGGTCCATGTTAGGGGGGGTAGGTACTATTATAATCAACCTCAGGAGCATGGAAATGGGTGTTGCTAGGCAGATAAACATTTAGAAAAGCTGTTGCTAGGCAACCAGCTGTCTAAGCAACAAACCAATAGAACCATTGAATTCCTTGGGTCCATGTTAGGGGGGGTAGGTACTATTATAATCAACCTCAGGAGCATGGAAATGGGTGTTGCTAGGCAGATAAACATTTAGAAAAGCTGTTGCTAGGCAACCAGCTGTCTAAGTAACAAACTTATAGAACCATTGAATTCCTTTGGTCCATGTTAGGGGGGGTAGGTATGATTATAATCAACCTCAGGAGCATGGAAATGGGTGTTGCCAGGCAGATAAACAATTAGAATAGCTGTTGCTAGGCAACCAGCTGTCTTAGCAACAAACTAATAGAACCATTGAACTCCTTGGGTCCATGTTAGGGGGGGTAGGTATGGTTATAATCAACCTCAGGAGCATGGAAATGTGTGTTGCTAGGCAGATACACAATTAGAATAGCTGTTGCTAGGCAACCAACTGTCTTAGCAACAAAATAATAGAATCATTGAATTCCTTGGGTCCATGTTAGGGGGGGGTAGGTACTATTATATTCAACCTCAGGAGCATGGAAATGGGTGTTGCTAGGCAGATAAACAATTAGAATAGCTGTTGCTAGGCAACCAGCTGTCTAAGCAACAAACCAATAGAACCATTGAAATCCTTGGGTCCATGTTAGGGGGGGTAGGTACAATTATAATCATCCTCAGGAGCATGGAAATGGGTGTTGCTAGGCAGATAAACAATTAGAATAGCTGTTGCTAGGCAACCAGCTGTCTTAGCAACAAACTAATAGAACCATTGAATTCCTTGGGTCCATGTTAGAGGGGGTAGGTATGATTATAATCAACCTCAGGAGCATGGAAATGGGTGTTGCTAGGCAGATAAACAATTAGAATAGCTTTTGCTAGGCAACCAACTGTCTTAGCAACAAACCGATAGAACCATTGAATTCCTTGGGTCCATGTTAGGGGGTATAGGTATGCTTATGATCAACCTCAGGATCGAAGGTTGATTAATATTAATTTTGTCATTATATGCATAAATTTGTGTTGTGACACCTTAAAACAAAATGGCGGCACCCCTTAAAACAAAATGGCAGCACCCGTACTGACTTCCTGTCAAATGAAAACAATATAATGCCTCAACCTGGTAGTTCGCAAGCTCACCACCGGGGCCCCTCCGGGGCCTTTCGGCCTTAAAAAACCCTGTTTTCTAGCATTGGGAGATGGTAGAACGACACTATCTAATAACGTTACGTCACATTTTAATTTTCATCCATTAGTCATAGGGTGAAATACATGGTTAGATATTTACATAGATACACCCTGTTTTTTTACCATCGAGAGATGGTAGAACAACATAAGGCCAAAAAAAGTTTCAGATTTACCCTACCTATTTTGATAAAACTCAATGAGGAGGAGAGGGGAGAGAGAAGGAGGGAGGGAGGAAGGAGAGAAAGAAGGAGAGAGGGAGAGGGAGGGAGGAAGGGGAAGGAGGGAAGGAGGAGGGAAGGGAGAGGAAGAGGGTTGATATAGATACACTATTGTTCACCCATAGGTATATGGGAGAACACAGTGTCTGAACCGAATGAGACAATGATTTCTCCTATTGGCCATACGGGAGAACAGCTTGTGTTTCTACCCTTCCTGAACAGGAGAGTGTTCCTGCGTGGGGTGCACCCGTACCTGATTGGATATGAGGATACGAGGTCAATGTTGAATTATTAGAGGCAGAACCAAATCAACTCCTTTCAAGCATAAGGATACTGCGCAAGTATTTGCTATAAAGATGTCACTGTTATGAAGGAAATGCCTCTATTATCTCTATAATGTAATTAATGTGCAGGATAGAACTATTGGGATGGACTGAGGCTTGCAAATCCAGTTCCGATGGACCAGGCTGGATGAAGCACTTAAGCAATCACAAGTAAATTATGTGAATGGAGATGGTGCAAATACCCTAAAGGCAAACACCAGTTGGTAAGTAAATGGTATGCTGTAGAATTAAATGTACTGCACAGTTGGTTATAGCCTCAGGTAAGTAGCAAGCAACAAAATATGTTTACAAGTAGAGTTGAGTGTAGGCGGAGTCACAATGTTCTAGGCAAAAAGGGACAGGAGGACAATGGAGCTAGGCAGGGAAAACTGGGAAGGAGGCAGCTAGGATCAGCTAGGATCAGCAGGAGGTGGAGACCCTATAGCTAAATCTAGCATGTTGTGTTATTAGTGTTGTGTGAGCAATTCCAAGAGGACCTCAACATCCCCTCGTCAGTTTACTCTAGGGTGGTCCTGTATGTAATGTTGGCTTTTCCTTGAGTCGTGCTGATGGTGTAGCTTGTAAGCATAAAATTCCAAATACCAAACATATTAAGCTATTTATTAACAACTGATAGGTATCACCAACTGTCATGATAATGATAATCTGATAATGTCTAGAAAAATCTACTGGCACAGCCTCATCTGTACAGTTTCAGCAAGAGTCACCATTAGATCCTGACGTGATCTTTACAATAATAATTTCTTGTTTACAGGTGACATCTCTCATAACCGGTCAGCTTATGGTTTTGGACGTCTTTGCGGGCGTCAGACACTGCCTTCCGACTCAGTACAATTAACCTTCTCAAATTCAAAGTTCAGACAATGTCTTCAAAGAGATTACCAAGGACAAAGGGCAATGGATGATCAGTAGTATCTATTTTGTGTCCAGATACTGAACCTCATGCATGTGTGTAATTGCCTCAATATAACAACATAAACTATAATATGAAGCATCATTATCCACTACCCCTTGGCTTAACATGGTCTCATTAAAAAGAGACGCTTAGTGATACCACTAGCAACCACCCACACAGTATTCACAATAATACAGGTTTCTACACTATCAGTGATCATTATACTATCTATCAAGCACCCGCACAACATGCAATAAATCAACAAAGGTGCATGAGTTTACATTCTCACAGGTTAAATGGGAGTGTCTACTCCGTTTTTCTATCTAGAAAAAAAAAGAGTTAATTGACGACCGATGGCGTTGAGCATTGACATTTTTTCGACTGAAACATTTTGGTCAAAATAGGCAATAAGTATTTTAAAACGTATCCTTTACCAGTATTTACTGGATTATTCTAGGGTGTTGTTATTTTGCTGGACCGTGGACGTCCATGTTAAAAAGGGACCAGATATATGAAAGCATCAACATGAGCATTCATACTTCAAATTGTAACATTTCATGATTCCCCTCACCAATTGAGAAAAGATTAATTCTATTTTGTAAATTTCTGCTTTCTTATAAAGATTTTGTGAAGAGAATAATTATGATGTCCATGTTCTGTTCCGTTACCATGGCAACCAAACCTGCACCAAAAATAGCAGAAAATGTTGCTACCAGCTTTCTCAGCAAGTTAACTGTCTACATTAACATTTCACGAGCATATTATTTTCTGACATTCTTCATTGTTTCTACCTTGAAGAACCGATTGAATCGTCATGAAATCGGGTTGTTTTTCCCTCAAATCGGGAAGGTCATCAAATATTGTCTTACAGTTATAAAGGTGAATCTTTTTAACTCGCAATAATGCGAGTACGGTGAAGGAAGGATCACCTGAGGCTTGATTATGGAAAGATAAAAAAAAGATTTGACAATGTTACAATCAAGTATTTGGTTTCACAATGAACTGAGAGAACAAATGCTTGTGTTGGCTGAATGCTCTTGATCTGTGGAGGGTTGACTCTCTTCTCTATAAATAGAAAATGGCTGCTCAAGGGTATCCAGCTCGCATCGGAAACTAGCTCAATAAGCACTCATCTGTAGTAATGCGCGACTGTGGTCAGCTTTAAATAAGCTATTGATTACAAGGGCAGATTTAGGCACGCGGAAAGCTGGTGTGAGGCTCTAGAGTAAGAGTGCTTGTGCTCATCCTCGCTCCTCTGATGCATATTGGTGATTTAGAGCAGTTAACATTAAACGAATTTAACAATTAATTCATTAAACAATGTCAGTTTAACATATGCTTGGACAATAATGAGTTCCTCATTTTGCAGTGGGAAAGCACAATGATGTGTTATCACACGGCTAAATTACAGGGGATCATCCAGCAATATAAGATCTTGCCCCCGCCTCTGTGTTGGAAATCACATAGGTGGTATATCTAGTATAGAGAAGTATAGGGAATACAAAGTTAAAAGCTTGTTTATTAATCATTTCTCAATTACTGCACAGTTGCTATAGAGGCCCATTCACATGAACCTAGCTGATAACATGACATATCACTATACACTTTAATATTTTGGCACCTATGACGGGAGCAGCAGCACAGTAAGAAGTCACAGTAAAGGGACAGAGAGGGGAAATAATACTGTCCCCTTGGGGACAAAAGATGACAAAGAGCAAAAGGGCTGGCTGCAGGGAAATGGATGGGGCAAGATAAGTGTTTGCAGGAGTGTGTGATGACCAAATATCTATGATTGTGGTATGTCCTGGGGGAACGGACCTTATTGCATCCTGAACTAAGCTCCCCCTTCTCAGATCTCTCTAAATCTATTGTCTGATGCTATTATTTTAGCGTGAGAAAAGCCCATGAAGGGGTTTCACAAGGAATGAAAAATATGGATACTAATATATCGTGAAAGCTTAGGAATGGTGATCAGTCCAAAATACTAAGTGTTTCATAGAGAACAATGTAAGAGATTTTATTACAATTATAAAACCATTACCCGAACAGACTAAATACTGAATTGACAGGAAGAAGGCCTACTACAATGTGTTTGCCATAATGCTCATATCGCACTCATTTGCTAAATGAGAAGAACCAACAATGGTACATATCACATTGAATACATGTACTTGCCATATGTCGAAAGGAAAACATTAGAAAAATGTCCACAAAAAGCAGTGAGGGGTATATTATTCCCTGGCCAATTATGGATTGACAGTAATGACGATTTTCCCAAAAACACAATAATAGAGCTTATTTGGGACAGAAGAAAGGCAGAAGAAAAAAAAGAGCACCGGATTATTAATTTCTTGCATTTGAAACACAATATTGGGTATGCTATTCTATCTCCCTGTTCAGGGCTTTTGAAACACCTACATTCTTGTGGAGACTTGCTTATAAGTGCAGCAATCACTCATAGATATCACTTGTTAGGCCTTGTGTGACACTTGCATTACAACCCACTTATGACTGATGTTTAGAATTAAACCTGCATTGTCATAGGATTGTCATAAGTGATTGGTGGGTGGCATTTCATAAATACTTTAATAAAGATTGATTTATTTCATCTTGTTGTAAAACACCTTACCGAGCTTTTCCAGGGCCTTCCTATGGAAGACCTATATGTTTGCATGATTTTCCCTCAATTAGGATACTGATGATCAGAGTTTAATCCATGCAAATGCTAAACAGTAACAGAAGTCAAAACCATGGCCAGTATAGCAGTAGTGTTCATTGTAATGTGGTGAATATTATATTCTTACATTCATACACTGATCCATTATTCTATATACTGTGCTCCTTCCAATAGCTTCAGTATGGAAAAAACACTTCGATTAGAATATTGTGCCTTCTAAGATAATCCCAGAGAGTAATTTAACCCATGCAGCTTCACACCGGTGCTCTCACTGTACAGCCGCTATTCATAATCCACTGATGTCACATTTTATAACAGTCCCGTACTCTCTCATCTGTTAATTCCAAAGCTCTGTTAAATCCACTTCCATTGAAGAAGGCAGTCTACATACATATTACAATAGCAATGGTACATCATGCCATACTGGTCCAGTCATAAGGTATTCATTTAAATTGGAATTTCTATAATGATGATGTCCTTAGGTACGGCAGATTATAGCTACTATACTAATGGATCTGACATCACAAAAACAGTATGCTTTAGAATTGTCCAGGGCAGTATAGTGACAAATGAATTACGAGAACAATAATTGAGGTAGTTAGTTATTAGATTTCGTGAATAACTAACACTGGGAATAATGCCTATGTGTTCAAATCATGCCAGCCAGGACACTATCAATGGTAAGTATGATAGCCTATCAGTAGCTTTGCTGTGATATGTTGATACATGTACCATATTCAAATTATAAAACCATTTCATATCTGGAGCAGAAGGAGATTTTTGCGGCCCTCAACTCTAGGTTAAAATAATACTTGTTGTGGGGAAGGCAGTCTGCCCTGTACTATAACAACACATTGACTGCTGTTGTGTACCCAGAAATATGACCTTCCACCCACTATTAATATCTTGTTCAGATTAAAACTTTAATACTTTAAAGTAAACTCACCTACTTCAATCAAATGACATGTGAGAAGTAAGACCGTGAATGTCCCATCCTAAGCACTTAACCTTTATGAAACTCCTAATGAAGCGTTTACATAATTTACCTTATGCAGCTTCAATCCTTTCATGGTGTGTTCTATAATTCTCAGAGCTGGCCAAATCCCTAAGATCTTGCCACATCGCATGAAAACATCTATTGATATATCAGTGATCTTTGCTATCTATACTTGAATATAAGAACTAAGTATACGTCTATAGTCAGCATAACTGTTTGGGATTTACATAAGGCTCGGCTCAGGGAAAGTTCCTGTAAAAATGCCTGACAGCTAGTCTATATTTTGGCCAGCCTCAAATGGATAATGGTTGTGAGATGCAATGTGACTTGATTTAATGTTCCAATGATCATTCGCTCTCCATCTAGACCTTCATCTTACTGCTCCACCTTCACTATCCTTTCCTCTCTTCTGCTCCCCATTCCCTTATTGTTATTCTCCCCAACCCCTATACATTACCCTAAGTCACCTAAAATCATATTAACCTTGTTTTATGAGTACTGGCCGAGCAGTTGAGCTATAGACCTCCTAATAATTAACAAGAAGAATTAAGATCACATCATATATTTATAAATGTGTACAGTTGGCCTTCACTATCCCTTAATTACCACCTCAGACAGTATAAATATAGACCTGCCACATTGGATGATTTATTACATGGTCTTATGTTTAGACCTCTACCTCTATGTATCAGGGGCACCACCTACAAGCCCCACATTAATTCACATGGGATTGGCCTTCGATAATTCCTCTCAAGGAGACCTGTCTCAAAGAGGATAGCCACACTCAAGCTAAAGCACTTTATCAATTATCCATTCATGCCAGTGTCCGTGCCATCCCTTAATCTTGGGTTAAATCATGTATTCACTTTGCTCTCTGGGTGCTATACTAGCCCATGAATGAAGCTGCCCATCTTCATCTTCTCTGGTAAAGGATATAGGCCACTGATCTTCTATAGCCTACAGAAGTAGTTTGAAGGCGGTCCCTAGACCCACTCCCCTCAATCCTTGTACCCATCACAGGTAGTCTACGCTATGTAAGGTTTTATAGATCTTGAGGATTTTTTCCAATTATATAGTAACCTTGATATCACATTTGATTTATAGTGTCTTCTTTATACTTTAAAATTCAGCTGGTTCTTGGTAATTAACTAACATTTAAATACTATTTTTAAGAAAACATCCAGTATAATATAACGCTTAAAAAGATATAACTAAACAATGTGCTACCACTAACATACTAACATAGTGACTATCATAGTATGAAATTAATGTGTTAAGGATATCCAGTAGTACAATGCAACTGTACAATCTCATGTATAAATACAGAAAGAGGCAATCAAAATCTGTAATACTAAGGTCTTTGTCATGTCAACAGGGATCGTTATTGCTGTCAAATTGCTTGTTTAATTGCCACTTTCTTCTCTGGAGAGTCTTGATTGTTAAAAGGAAAAAAGTGGATTAGCCCTTTGAATAGTTTGACTTGAGGATAGCCAATTTAGATGATAGTTAATTTTTTTCATTACTGTTGGACAATTGCTGCTCTTCACCTTTAAAGGGCATAAAAGAGAACAATATCATTAAAACAATTGTTCTGTTCTACAAAGGATTGAGACAATAACCAGGACTACACTTGGGATCTGGTTGGGGGTGGGGTAGTTGCTATAGTGGCTTCTTCTGGAAAGAGAACATTTTCTCTAAAATATCGGGAGACCAGTAAATAGATGCCAAATCTGTCATGTCATTGATGAACATGGGAATGCAGAAGTTGAAGGCTGGTGAAAGGATGTAGTCCGAGACAGTTAGACAAAGATTAATCAGGGAGTCTGGTTTGTAAAACAAATTAAATTTTAATCTACAGGACTGATTGTATTTAAAGGAAGTGAGACTGAATTCAAATTAATCACTGGAGAAACGCTGCTAAATTGTCTTTGCAAGGCATTGCAATCTGTAGGTAACCCTACCATAAATGGAATGTTGCTACTACCGGTAGGTCTACGTTGACATTCACTAAGCAAGTGCACACCTTTACAAATCTGAATTATGAAACATGTTATGTTGGAAACACCCACGATGAAACAGAAATAGAATGCACTATTTATGCTAGACGTTTGTTTAGCATCATGGTTCTTTGGAAATGTGTGTGCTGTGATGTATATCGGATTTTGTGTTATTGGAAATGTATTAATTATGATTTTGACCTTGGTCATATATCTGCCACATGCTAAAATATCATTAATGTAGCTGTATCAGGAAATACATAGAAGAATGCATAAGGTCCTTTACATTTTGACCTAAAGTCCTGGTGTTTCTATCGAGTCCAGAAAGTCTAATACCCATAAATTATGTTATAGTTGTAGCCTAATATCATCCAACATTATGTCAGAGTTAGCTTGTTGAATGGTGGATAGTAGTGCTGCAGCATTGGAGAGCTAGGAGCATTATTTCTGGTGACACCCATCACCAAAAAAGACTAAAGGTCACTGTATACCACTGGAAAGCTCTGATCATGGGCTTTTCAGATATGGCGAGCGTAAAAGAAAAGGTTGCGAGGAATCCAAGATGGCCGCCAAAATCCAAGATGGCCGCCCAAATATCAGAATTCCATCTCCAATGACCTAGATATGGCTTAGAATACTTTTTTAACACTGCCTACCCCCCCTAATTTGGACCCAAGGAATCCAATGGTTCTACTGGTTTGTTTCTAAGACAGCTGGTTGCTTAGCAACAACTGTTCTAATTGTTTATCTGCCTAGCAACACAGTTTTACATGGTCCTGAAGTTGATTACAACCATACCTACCCCCCCTAAATTGGACCCAAGGAATTCAATGGTTCTATTGCTTTGTTTCTGAGGTAGCTGGTTGCTTAGCAACAGCTATTCTAATTGTTTATCTGCCTAGCAACACATATGTCCATGGTGCTAAGGTTGATAGTAATCACACCTACCCCTTTAAGCTGCACCCAAGGAATTCAATGGTTCAATTGGTTTGCTGCTAACACACCTAGTTGCCTAGCAATGACTGTTATTATTATCTCCCTAACAAAACATATTTCCGTGGTCCTGAAGTTCATTACCAACAAGCATGGTAACAACTAAACAACTTTGATCCAGGCTTTTCTATGGTTTAAGGTTGATAAAGAAGCAAGCTCTGTGGACTCTTCAAGTAGCTCTTGGGACCCCTTTGGCAGCTCTTGGGACCCTGCAAGCTGTCCTGGGGACCCTCTAAGGGGCTTTGTGGGACATTCCAGTTGCTCTGGGACCCCTTTAGTGACTCTGCAGACCCCTCCAGCTGCTCTGTGGACCTGTTTAGTAGCTAGGGGGTATGTACATAACAGCTAGCTACATGTGGATGGCCCCCAAGAGCCCTTGAGCTTCTTACGGTGGGGGGGGGGGTAGCTATTGTAATAAAACTTGGTTGATTAGGGACCCTTCCAGTGGCTCCCATCATCTCTGTGGACCCATTCAGCAGCACTGTGAACCCTTCCAGCGGCTCTGTGGACCCTTCTAGCGGCTCTGTTGACCGCTTCTGTAACTCTTGGGACCCTTCAGCTACAGACGGATACTGAGAGAGGTGGTACAATCGACCTAGGTACTAGTCATCCCTGATATAGGGGAAGATGATCTAATTGTCCCTGATGTAGGGGAAGATGATCTAGTCATCCCTGGTATAGGGGAAGATGATAGTCATCCCTGGTATATGGGAAGATGATCTAGCCATCTCTGGTATAAGGGAAGATGATTTAGCCATCCTTGGTATAGGGGAAGATGATCCAGTTGTCTCTGGTATAGGGGAGGAGTCTTCCTTGGTACCAGCAAAGAGATTTTCAGAGCTTGTTGACATCTACTAATGCCAGGGTATGCATACCCAGAGCCCGTCTGGGTGTTTCCAAGGGTAGAGGTGGTCATAGAGTTAGCAGAGGTGTTCACAGAATCAGCAAAGATGCACCCACAGCCACCACAGTGTACAGAGGTCCTCCTGGAGCCACCGGAAGGGTCCCTAGAGCCGCTGGAAGGGTCCCAAGAGTCACTGAAGGGGTCCCAAGAGCCACTGAAGGGGTCCCCAGACCCACTGGAACGGTGCACAGAGCCACTGAAGGGGTCCCCAGACCCACTGGAACGGTCAACAGAGTCACTGAAGGGGTCCCCAGTGCCACTAGAGGGGTCCCCAGAACAACTGGAAGGGTCCCAAGAGCCGCTGGAAGGGTCCCAAGAGCCACTGAAGGGGCCCCAGACCCACTGGAACGGTCCACAGAGTCACTGAAGGGGTCCCCAGTGCACTGAAGGGGTCCACAGAGTCACTGAAGGGGTCCCAAGAGCCACTGAAGGGGTCACCAGACCCACTGGAACGGTCCACAGAGTCACTGAAGGGGTCCCCAGTGTCACTAAAGGGGTCCGCAGAGCTACTGGAAGGGTCCCTAGAGCTGCTGGAAGGGTCCCAAGAGCCACTGAAGGGGTCCCCAGACCCACTGGAACGGTCCACAGAGCCACTGAAGGGGTCCCCAGTGTCACTAAAGGGGTCCCCAGAGCTACTGGAAGGGTCCCTAGAGTCACTGAAGGGGTCCCCAGTGTCACTGAAGGGGTCCACAGAGTCACTGAAGGGGTCTCTAGAGTAAGAGTAACTGGAAGGGCCTCCAAAGCTGGTTGGAGGGTCCACAGAGTCACTGAAGGGGTGCCCAAAGTCACTGAAGGAGTCCACAGAGCAGCTGGAAGAGTCCCCAGAGCTACTGAAGGGGTCCACAGAGTCATTGAAGGGGTCCCCAGTGTCACTAAAGGGGTCCCCAGAGCTACTGCAAGGGTCAACAGAGTCGTTGAAGGGTCCCTAGAGCCATTGAAGAGGCCCCCACACTGATATTCCTAGACTCCCTATACGACCAATCTATCAGTCACTAGTACCTAACCTAGTTAGTCTTTTTTTTGGCTCCCTATACGACCAACCTAGGTAAGTTATTATTGTCAGGTTGGTCAGTACTGACCAACCCACCTGAGTCTTTCCATTTCCAGGGGGGAGCCACTAAGTGGTCATCAAAGTATCTTACAGGTGGCACCAACTAGTGGTATACAAATACAACACACCAATGATGAACCTAGGTTAGCCACTACTGACTGACCCCTTAGTCATTTTTGAATATAACTTTGTCATTGTGATTAACACACATATGACAAACCTAGGATAGTCTGTGCTGACTAACCCTTTCAACTTATGGATTTTCTGTGACACTGACGGGGTCCACAGACCCACTGAAGGGGTCCACAGTGTCACTGAAGGGGTTCCTAGAGTCAGAGCAACTAGAAAGGGCTTTCAAAGCCTCTGGGAGGGTCCCCAGAGCTGCTTAGAGGGTCTACATAGTCACTGAAGGGTTGTCCAGCATCATTGAAGGAGTCCACAGAGCAGCTGGAAGGGTCCCCAGAGCTACTGAAAGGGTCCACAGAGTCACTGAAGGGGTGTCCATAGTCACTCCAAAGCCTCTGGGAAGGTCCCCAGAGCTGCTTGGAGGGTCAACAGAGTCACTAAGGGGGTCCTGAGTGTCACTGAAGGGGTCTACAGAGCAGCTGGTAGGGTCCACAGAGCCGCATGTAGGGTCCCCGGAGCAGCTGAAGGGGTCCAGAGTCACTAAAGGGGTCCCAGAGCAACTGGAAGGTCCCACAAAGCCTCTGAGAGGGTACCCAGAACTGCTTGCAGAGTCCCAAGAGCCCCTAAAGGGGTCCCAAGAGCTACTTGAAGAGTCCACAGAGCTTGTTTCTTTATCAATCTCACACCACAGAATAACCTGGATCCAAGGCTGTTTAGTTGTTGCAATGCTTGTTGATAATGAACCTCAGGACCATGAAATATATGTTGTTACCATTGAATTCCTTGGGTGCAGTTTAAAGGGGTAGGTATGATTATAATCAACCTAAGCACCATGGAAATATGTGTTGCTAGGCAGATAAACAATTAGAATAGCTGTTGCTAAGCAACCACCTGTCTCAGAAACAAAGCAATAGAACCATTGGATTCCTTGGGTCCAATTTAGGGGGGGTAGGTATGGTTGTAATCAACCTCAGGACCATGTAAAACTGTGTTGCTAGGCAGATAAACAATTAGAACAGTTGTTGCTAAGCAACCAGCTGTCTTAGAAACAAATCAATAGAACCATTGGATTCCTTGGGTCCAAATGAGGGGGGTAGGCAGTGTTAAAAAAGTATTCTAAGCCATATCTAGGTCATTGGAGATGGAATTCTGATATTTTGGCGGCCATCTTGGATTTTGGCGGCCATCTTGGATTCCTCGCAACCTTTTCTTTAACGTTCACCATATTTGAAAAGCCCATGATCAGAGCTTTCCAGTGGTATATAGTGACCTTTAGTCTTTTTTGGTGATGGGTGTTCAGCTAATTAGCCTTCAATGCTGCAGCACTATAGGGGCAGATTTCAAATTAGGGGCCTTCATCACTGCTATATTTATAACCAGCCTCCCACCCTCGCAACAAAACTCCTGATTGGTCAAACAGATTATTTCGAAGCAACTACTAAAAATAATAGTTATTAATTACTCCTGACCTTAGAATTGGAATATAGTTTATTGAATTGTGTTATTGACTTTACCTGGTGTTCTTGGCTTAAGATAAAACATTCGAGTTTTATTGTGCAATTTGAATAAGGTGTTGTGCTTTGCAAAATACAGATAGACGAGAAAACATCAGATGTGTGGCTGCATGCTCTCTGGTTGTTCATCATTGTCTGGGTGTTATTCATCATGTGCATCCAGAGCCAGCTCAATAGCCACTCATCTACTATGATCGACAGCTATGGTCAGCGTCTAATAAGCTATTGATTACAAGGCCAGATGGATGGTGTAGACATACTCCCAGTCAGCATTGGTCCCTAAGGCCCATATGTGTTTTACATGTACTTGGGCCAGCTGGGCTGGGCCATATTTGGGTTATGGTCCTTTTTGTCCAGGGCTACCAGTAGGAGCCCAAATGTGTCAGCCCACAAAAACCTTTTTTCCACAAGTACATTTTAAATATTTTGAAACATAATGACATCTGATTTCCCTCCAGAAATTGCCATTTATTGTACATTTTCATAGTGTGCGCTAAATCTGGGCTAGGGCAGGACACTTTGAATTTGGGCTGGCCACCTGGGTTCCCACTCGTAGCCCTGGACAAAAGCCCTGGACAAAACCAATATACCTACTGCTGACCATGCATGAGGATATATAAGAACATGCCTTTATATAGAGACAGCACACTGTTATCTCTTTTTGGTCAGAACCGGTATTGTGTTTGCAAATAGAAATTGGGTTTAAAAATAACACAAAGTACCTTGAATGAAAGGCAGCACAGTAAAAGGATAGCTCTGGTGTAGTAAGCATGTCCTAGAGCAAGAGGAGACATGGGAATATGAGTGATAGGCAGGGGAGACTGGCAGGGAGGCAGGTGAGGGAAGGATAGGTTGACACAGCAGGAGCGTGAGACCCTATAGCTATCCTGTGGTGCTATCAGTTTTGTATGAGTGAAACAAAGACCACCCACCTTGAGCAACTGTATCTGTCTGCACTAGGAGATGTATATCATTTATGGATTTGACCTCAGTCTCTCTGATGACTGTTATTTCTTATTAGTTGCAAATGTTTTATTTTGCATACTACATTTTATGAACATTAAAAAACAGTGTTTCTGGGGGGGGAGGGGGCCAGGGGGGAGAAAATATGGTAGAAATAATGTGTTGGAGATGAGATCGTGAAGGCCTTGGGGCCTCGGGTGGGGGCGGGGAATTTCAACCCTGGTGTAGGGGGGGGGGGTGATTTTCCACCCCCTGCCCCCCTCTGTTGTAAAAAAAGAAGAGGGCTCCCAACCACATTTCACCCCTACATGGGCGAGCTGTGCACTAAATAATATTGACCCTTCTGTCAGAGGGATAACCATTTATATACTGTATGGATCTTTGTACGATAAATGAGTCTAAAAGAATTGAATTGAATTGATTCCAATTCTCATGTGTATTAAAGTAGAATACAAAATATTGAATCGACATTGAGAACTGGTCATCCATGTTCATTCAATGTTTATTCGATATTGAATCAATATTGAACTGAATTTTCAGCTAAATGCGCTACATATGGCCGGAAAAATATAAGGTGCATATGGGAGGGCTTATTTTCAACAAAAGGGGGGGGGGGGTTGTGGGGAAGAACAAATTGACATTATGAGTTCAAATTTCACTACCCCACCCCCTATTGTAAAAACCACTGCTTAACAGGGAAAGAGAGTAGGAGGGTTGAGGGGCAGAGGGGAGGGGTGCGAGGAAGGGAGGGGTAGAGTGGGCAGGGTGGGGTAGATCATTAACATGAACAGTAGGTTCATCCATTACAGAATAGAAGAACACAGTATTTGAAACGAATAGGACGGTGTTTTCACCAGTTGGTGATTGGGGAGAACCGCTTGTGTTTCTACCATTACTTCAATGGTAGAGTCACCCTGTATGCCCTGGCTGGAGGTAGGTAGCAGTGGGTAGGGAGGGGGGGTGTTTTTTCTGTGTTTTTCATTTTAAATATCGCCGAATGACATTATGTTCATGGCTTAGCAATATGATTTCACGTTATTCATTTACCGTCAGGGGCAGACCTAGGAAATAAAAGGAGGCAGCTCCAGTCAGGGGTGAAAAAAATAAAATCCAATGCTACTTGATATTAGGCTTTTGAGCCGCTCTCTGCATTCTTGAAAGGGGAAAAAACAGTGCCTTATTGAGCATAATTATGCTACCATGTAAATGTTAAGCCCCCAATGAGAAGGAATATCCATTTGACACATAGATAGGGAAGGAGTACATGTTTCTAGGTAGAAGTGCAATCATCTTTATAATTTATGATGATATGTTTAATGCATCCCTATTGATAATTATCATTGTTTACCTAAATAAAACGGGGGGGGGGGGTAGAGTGCACAGGCTCGCGTCTTCCCATTTGAGTATAGGTATCATGGATTCGAATACATTATGCAGTCGTTTACAGTAAATTACAAATATTATAACTTTTCAAAGTCATTCTACAAAAACAATACTTCATTAGGTTTTGTCAACTAACTAACTTTGCTACACTGTGAATAGTGAACCCACATAATTATACGCCCTTTTATACTGTAAAACTACAGCAGATGCTAGCAGTGTCTACTTACACCTGGGCCTTCATCATGCTGGGAAGGCTGCAGTAGCGCTGTACGGACATCTGGGCTGCCGTCATACACATCCACAACACCGACATCAACACCACGATAGACCAGAAAGTAGTCCTCTTCGTGGGGTCAGGGTCAAAACTGGAAATTAAAGTGATATATACCAATAATGAGTATTATGATATAATCAAGTTAGAAATAATTGAATTTACACATAATTACAAGGTCGAAAGGTGTACAAAGCAATATGGGGGCAGACGTTCAATCATGCTATCTTCACCATATCAAAAAAAAATAGAGACAAAAGATTGTCCCAATGAAATTAAGCTTTTGATTCTATGAATGACAACTGCAATGATAGTGTCCACCTACTCGAAGAACTCTATCCGGCCCCACTCCTTGTTCAGCTGCCACACCTCTGCCATACCCCCCCCCCTTTTGACGATACCCTGAAATAGTAAAATAATACCACCATATATTAGACTTTTATCGAATTCAATTAATATTTCATTAATTCAATTAAAATGTCCTCAATAGACTCAATACATGAGAGGTCGGAAATCATTTGTAATATAATTTCAAATACATATTGATAATACAGTGATGCTACTCAGTCGTCAACAAAAAGTAGGAAATCTTCCGATTTTGGTCAATATTGTGTAGGAAATTTACACAATTAAGTACAGAAATTCCAGAAAAATGTAGGAATTCCTGTAAGTAGGAGAAGTGGCATCTCTGATGATAAAATACTCATACATTGAATTTTAATTTGTGACAATGTGATTATTCTAATAATTGTATTTGCTATGAGACAAGAATAACACTTACAACGACGACAACAGCAATTAAACCAATGAGAATAACGACAGACTGGAAAACGTCCGTCCAGATAACAGCTTTCATACCACCCTGCGTATAAAATAAGAAGAAAAATATTAAACATTGATATATCATTACAAGAATTAACCTTGATGTTTCACAAACATCTGAGACCTTTCCAATAACAGGCTACAAGATAGAGAAAAAAAGAATGTTTGTCTCCAGTCACCCGACAGTCCTCGATTGACTTTTTTGCAATCTTGAGAAGAACCCTCCCATTTTAAAACAGTATTTACCACTTTAGACCAGAGAGCATCTGCCAAACCTATAAAAATAAATCTAGAATATCAACCTTCCTCATCATTTCTAGCCGCCAATTTGCAACATAGGCTTGCGTAGTTAGAGGTCCAGGTCCCCTAATGGAGCTTAGGTGACTCTCTGGCTGACCTAGGGAAGTCACCTGGGGAGTCATATAGCTCTCTGGGTCATATAACTCCCCAGTTGACTCCCTTTGGTCAGCCAGAGATTCAGCTAGGCTCCCTTAGGCGACACGGACTCCCCATGACAGGGGAGTCGTTCTGGAGGCAACCTGGACTCCCTTTTGACGCTGTTTGTTCTCTCTGCATTGTTGTCTACTATTGTGAAGACTCTCTGTCAGTCTGCCTCTTTCATTTAAGGTATGCCTGTAAAAGGGTTTACATGCATATGGCGTACATGACTGTATTAGCTTAAATACAACACTATGTCTCCTGTGAAAGAGAGTTCTTAGAACCTACTTTAATATTGCTTTTTGTATACCAAGGGAACCCATGTACCAGAACTAGATTGTGTATTGGTACATTTTGATGTGAGACGTTTGGCATTGTGACCTCACTTTATCATAAATTACATCATGACAGTATGCAACATTCAAATATCCGACCCATGGTAAGGCCAAAAAAGGGGATGTTTCCGGTAACATGGTAAGAAAATGTAGGGTCGGTAGGTCGGACTTTTTTTCAAAACTTTTTTTTTTTAACATGAAAGTACTAGTCAGCCTCGCCGAAGACCCTTATATTGACCAAAAAAATGGTAAAAATATGGAAATCTCTTCAACATTGCATTAAAAAACGGTAGGGTTGGCCCTGTTTTGATAGGGTCGGTCGGGTGACCCGAAACAAATCTTTTTTTTGCCTAAATCTACCCTAAAACAAACGGCTTATGGCCAAAAATTACAGTCACTGTTGTTTCAAGTTCACTGTAATTTTAACGGTGAAAGTCCAGCACCCAGTGGTGCCAGTGAATCACCGTTTTTCTAACAGAATATGGGACATCACTGTCATTTCAATACAGTGCCTAAACAATAGTTATAATGGTATTTTGTGTAATTTAACTCATTTATTCATTTATGCATTTTTACGTCCATTTATCCACCTATACCTAACTCTATGCTCAATATGGTTCCATGCCAACTTTGGTACCATGCCCATCAGCAATAGCATCTTAGTGTCAAGGCATCAGGCCTAATCATTAGGAATCAGTCTATGAGAGCATTATAAAATGCTTCATGACACTTTGTAATGCCAGTCCATGAGAAGAAGTCACTCTAGGATGGCTACAGAGCAAACCTTACAGCTGTTTATCTATATATATTTCTTATAACCACAAAAAATGGTAAACCTAAACATCAATTAAATGAAGCTTCACTGTAAAATAAATAAACTGTGTTTTACTGTAAAATAAGTGTTTCACTGTGCTGAATCACGGATATTCAAAGTAAAATTGATCAATTTAATATTGCCTCACTCTAATAATATATAATGATGATAATGATGAGACAAAGCTTCACCGTAAATGAATAAACTGTGTTTGACCATACTGGATAACAGATATTCACAGTAAAATTGGTTGACTTAACATTGCCTCACCGTAATCACATTTATGATGATCCACCGTAAAGTTCTGCATTGATTCTCTGTATATTCAACAGAATATTTTTACAGTGTAGTACAGTGGCAGTGGTGACATGAAATCAAGTGGTCCCTGTTGAGTGGTCTCCTCCAAGGAGTGCAACCCTTTGGCATCTCGTGACGGGTATATTTTAGCATTCACATGGAAAAGATATGACAATTTTAGGAACTGACACCGGCTAAGTGGCCCTCATAAAAACTTGTCAACTAGCCCCTGTCACGTTGCATCCTACCACCTCCCCCCCCCCCCTCCCCGCCCACCCCACCCAGGAAATGTTGTCCTTTTAGCCTGTGTGAAGCCTGGCATGGAATATATAAATTATGGCAATTTGTCTGATCCTGTCCATCAGGTGAGTGAATTGGTGGGTTTAGAGGGGAACAGGGATGATTGTTTTATGCCAACTTTATCTCTCCACGTTTTTAAACGTTTACAAAAAGGTTGTCTTTTTGGAAAACTGCTGGATTATTTACGTGAATGTTGTTTTGTTAACTGGAAATAGAATAATTTTTTTCTGAAAATCAGTTAATTGATTAGCCAAAATTGAGATTGTTATTACATACATTGCTTGATGACTTATCCCTTTTCCTGAGCCATTACTATGGAGAAGAGAAAAAGGATGGAATACCAATTAAAATTTCACTTGCCCTTTTGCATTATTGTCTGAGCAAAGCACCTTTACTTGTCAGCATGGCAAAAAAAGATTTATCAACCCATTGTTCTAAGATACGGTGATGTGCTGTATAAATACAGTATAGAGTGAGACAAGACAAAGCAACAGTTGCGGGGCTGCTCTCTTGTTATTCTGTGTTGATTGTAGCTTATTTTGGTGTATCCGGAGCTAGATCAATTACTACTCATCTATCGTGATCGGTCACTGTGGTCAGCTTTGAATAGGTGATCAATTAGAAGGGGAGATGGGGAGGAGTGGAGAGCTAATGTCATAGTGTTGTTAGAGACAATAGAGACCAAGTTGTAAGGCAATAGCTACATACAACTGAACAGACATGAGGCTGTAAGTTCAAAGTTGAATTGTTAGGGGCAGAACACAATAACATCTACTCAAGCATAAAGGACACTGCACATTCAATTAAGAAATTAAACTTTAAGGTTCGACTATTATGAATGATGATATTATGATATTATTATCTCGATCAAGAAGCAATAGGTGAAGAATACAATTGAACAATCCAGAGGGGCTGAGGCATGGAAATTAAGTTCCCTTCACCCGGCTCATTTATGAAACACTTAAACGATCTCTCTCTATGCATCATTCATCATTATTCGTATATCGTCCTGATTGATTGACTATATTCCTGAGTGTTGAAGCAAAAAAAGTAAACTTGTTGAAGCATATAGTACATGACATGCACGACGGATTATAGTTGATTGTTTTTTGTCTCATATCAGCATATTGTAAACCGCGTTTCGTACGTGATCTTTATGTTGCAATAAACGAGTTCTTTGTGGGCTCATTGAAACAAAAAATGGATTGAATGAACATGGTGGAAATACCCTCAAGGCAAACACTAATTAGAAAGTGAATGGTATGCTGTAGAATCAAATGTGCTGCACAGTTGGTTATAGCTTTAGGTAAGTATAGCGAACCAAAAGAAGGAGGTGGGTATAGAGGTGAGTGTAGGCAGAGTAAGGATATTTAGGGAAAAGGAGACAGGAGGACGATATGTACAGCTAGGCAGGAAGGGCTGGCAAGGAGGCAGCTCGGAGCAGTAGGCATTGACACAGGAGGGGGCGAAGACCCCATAGCTAAATCTATCATGTGATGCTATTAGTTTTGTGTGAGTGATACCAAGAGCACCTCACCGTCCTCCCATCTATCTACTCTAGGGTGGTCCTGTATATATAATCTTGGCTTCCTTCACGTCTTCCTGGTGCCATTAGGTTATTCCGCATATGTTCAACAGATTCTATTCAGCATGTTTCACCATCTGACCAATTCTTCTGTATCCCTTCATCATTTTTGGAAACACCATAATACATAATTAGGTTTCGAGGATGTAGCTGATAATCATAACATTCCAAATATCAAAGATACGAATTTCCTTATTAATTAATAACCGAGAGCTGTTACCGATGTATCATTTGATAACAAGTCATGATTCAAATAATTATGCTTTCTACCAATAGGATATCTTATATTGGTGTCCTTGGAAAGAGAAAGCTAATGTCATGAAATAAAATGACTGTGGACGTTTGTGACTGACCATGCATGTGGGCACTGGTGGGTACACCCTATTATACATTTACATGTGCCAAACTCCATTGAACTATTACATACATGAGACGTCGCATTTGCCCATTGGTGGCATATACTTGGTCATTTTATCTTCATAACTGACATCTAATAGGAAAATGAACCTTAGTGTACCCTGCACTAAGGGCGTTTTTCGCAGATCGTGTTGCCAGAGTCACTAGCATAGATGGGAAGACTGATTGAGCTGGTTTTAGATATTGACTACAAGGTTATTGATAATAATGCAGCATCGCGGCACTCATCTGGTCTAAATAATATTCTCCCCGCTATTGCCAAAAATAGACTTTAGTTATTACTCGTGGTAGAGAGAATGGTATCACATGTACCCCAAGAAATCCAATCAGTGCCCACAATCCTTCTCCGGTATGAAACCCTACACTCGTCCGAAGAACGCAATGGGACCTATTTAGTGGGAGCTCAGTAAAGAGTGATTATGATAAATGTCTTGTCAATAACAATACGTTTTGCTAGAAGTTATTGCAATTCACCGAAATTCGTTATTTCATGGTTTGAAATGAATCTCAAATGGCTTGGCTGTTGAGGCTTTTTGGACACTTTTTTTCTAATCCGATGTTATTATCCGTTTGAAATAACTGACCGCTTTTCCCTTTGAGTCTTGCATTGTTGTGTCTCAGCCCGTATTCCCCTACTGACGGCAATACCCATAGTCAGTAGTGACTATGCCAGCATTTTTGATCCCAATAGTCAGGTGACTACTTTACAACTTAGACACATTGTAGCAATAAAGATGGTCACCCTGGTTATGTGTTGGCACCCAAATTGATGATGTTACACTCATGTTCGGACAGAAAACAGTTGGGATTCAAAAGTGTTGAATCCTCAGCTGACTTCAAGTAGGCACATCTTCCCAGTGGGCACAACATTCAGCCCAACATTGAATCAACGCTGAATAAACATTGAATCAACGTTGACAACCAGTTATCAATGTTGATTCAATGTTCTGTGCCCACTGGGTTGTCCAAAATCACTAGTCGAGGCGACTCCATTCACGATAGCTCATTGGAGTCGGGGGGACTACTATTGGGTCTTTCCGTAGGTATGCACTCAGTTGGCCTGGGGTCATCCTATCTTCATAGGATGACCAGCTTGTGTGGTCATACCTATAGATAGGATGACCACTTTGGCCTTCATTGTTCATTATTTGTTGCTGCTGTCTAAGAAAAATACTGGGAATCCATCACAAAATTGTCTTTTTTGGCTGCTAGAAATGAGTACCAGCACCCACAATAACATAGAAATGTAGATTAAGGTGTAAGGTATTCATTTAATATTACTTTTATTGTTTGGAATAGAGTGGGGACTCAGGGAAAGTACTTCTTGTCGAATACGTTTTTGACCCCCTGAATCTCGGCTAGGAGCGCCCAGTGACCCTCCAGCAGGCTGTAGGCCGATCAGCTGCAGAGGGTCACGGCAATGACTAAAAATCACTCTTCTATAGACTTCCTTGTGTGCTAAATAGTGCGTTTATATTAAGCAAGCTTATTTAATATAATATTATTATAGGGCACATGTATTCTAAGATTTTATGGAAGTATCACGTAGTTTTGTTGGCATTTTTATAATGTGACTGTGCATCTTTTAGCTTCCAGACCGAGTTATAGAAAAGTTGACTGGATGATCACTGGTGAAGGGTTATATCATGCTAGGCATATATGGCCCATCCTCATCTACTTAATTTGTTAGAATACTGTACTGCCCTGCCTACCCGGTCCTGCTCTGCCCAACACTAGTTAAGTGACTATCTATTAGTCATGGTGGCTACCTAAGAGTATTAAAGCATTAAATTCATAGCCACTTAATTGACTATATAGCCAAAATCGGCAGACTAGTCAGCTTGACTATAGGTCGACCATGATTGTGACAAACTTATTAGACATGTGCAATTACAATATAGCCATTTTTGCTACGTCCGCTGGACTGCAGAAATTGAGTCTGTAGTGATTTCTACAGGTCCAGTATCATCACTGCCCATTCCTTAAAAATGACTAAAGGTCCTAGCATTATATATAACTGTTTATACACGTCATTTCTCTGTGTTCTGAGACAAGTCTATGTGCACCTCCCCCTCCCCCTCCCCCTCCCCCTCCCCCTCCCCCTCCCCCTCCCCCTCCCCCTCCCCCTCCCCCTCCCCCTCCCCCTCCCCCTCCCCCTCCCCCTCCCCCTCCCCCTCCCCCTCCCCCTCCCCTCCCCCTCCCCTCCCCCTCCCCCTCCCCCTCCATAACGCGCTCCACACGGGTCTGATTGAGTCGCTCTTTTCCTCCAGCGAGCTGCAGGAGAGCAGCCCTGGAGCTGCTCCTCCCACTCCCCCTCCCTCCGCCCTCCTCCCGCCACCTCCGCCGCCGACTCCCCAGCCCTACCACCACCGCCACACCCCGCCCTCCAATCTCAACGAGCAGTTGGTGGCAAGGAGGGCGCGGACACGGAGCCACGAGCGGTGCGAGGAGCGGCTCATGGCCCAGGCCCAGAGCAGCTCATGGATATCTCACTTATGGCTAAACAATTAGGGCCGCTATGAGGGTACGACCATATGCTGGAGGTGTTAACCATGCTGCTACTTTTTTTGTGGATAAAAGAAGAGAGAAAAACAAGTGGATTTTTGCACGGTGAAAACAACCTGAAGAGAGGAGGAGCAGCTCGAAGGTTATAAATAGCCGGAGGTAGGGTCAGCCTGATAGGTTAAGTGAGGGGAAGTATTGGTCATCGCTCACTTAACACCATCCCAGTGCGCTATAACCGATAAGGATACTTTAGTATGGCGGCACAAACCAATGGTATAGTTCTCCCCAGCGTGCCCAACGCCTGCCATACGGATTGCCTTACCAGCAAGGGAACGTTACTCCTGACAGGAATATCAATAGGAACAGCGGGATATGCGCTGCTTGTATGAAGCATGTTCTTAAAAAAGGTGTGAACCCAGGAATATTTGGCATTTATCATATGCGGACGTATGCAGGTATATTGGACACATACTAACAGATCCAGAGACGCGGATATGCGCATCACATCAACCCAAAACAGAAATTGATATTTTTCTGAATAACATAGTCTTGTGGTGTTTTTTTTCTAAATATCTAGAACTAAAAATGTCACTGCGGAGCTATGAGGTGTTGTTCATGCAATATGGCGAGTACCGCGCCTACAAAATGATCGTGCTCTGTGTGCCTCCAATTCTCATCTTTCTGGGCACCTTTGGCAATGTCTTTTCGCTAGTGATCCTGACGCAGAGATCCATGAGGAGGGTTTCCTCCTACACCTATCTGGCAGTGTTGTCCGTGGTGGACACGCTGGTGCTCTATATCGGCATGTTACGGCTGTGGATTGGCGAGCTGACCGGGAAGGACATACGCGAGCAGTATGACTGGTCGTGTAAGATCATCTCCGCCTTTGGATATATCTTCAGTGACTACTCAGTGTGGCTTATCATCGCTGTCACGGTAGAACGCTATCTGGTGGTTTGTCACCCTCTAAAGGCACAGAGAATGTGCACGCCGCGCCGGGCGGCCAAGATCTCCGTGGCCCTCCTAGTCTCCCTCCTTCTCATCAACACGCACTTCTTTTGGACGGTGAAAATCGTCTACTTTGAGCACAAAGGCGAGTTCTTTGCCCAATGTGACGGCGCGGCCAGTTTTGAGGCCCTAGTGCGGACGGTATGGCCGTGGGTAGACGCCTTTATGTACTCGTTTATTCCCTTTATTACCATCTTAATCTTCAACGCGCTCATCATCAGGAAGGTTCTGGTGGCGCGACACGAGCGCGAGAGCCTCCAATCGACGCCGCGTCGGACGCTGACCCTGCTGACCCCTGCTGGAGGTCCCCATCAGCACAGGTTGTCGATGGGCATCCGCCGGGTGAACCAGGATAGTAACCGCCTCACCGTCATGCTCCTCAGCATCTCCTTCACCTTCCTCCTCACCACCCTGCCCATGAACATCTCCATGATAGCCATCAGTATCTGGCCCCCAGACCCGTCCGACCTGCGCCAGATAGCGCGCATAAAGCTGGCGCGGACGGTGACTGAGATGCTCATGTACTGCAACCACTCGGTCAACTTCTACCTGTACTGCGCCACTGGCAAGAAGTTCAGGGAGAACGTTCTGAGGACGCTGTGTCGCGTCGGTGCGCGGAGCAGCTCTTCTGGTGCCAGCCTCGGCGCGAGCCACTCAGAGGCCTACCACATGGAGAGCACGGTGATGGGGGGAGCCGGCAGTGGCAATGGGGTGGTGCTTAAGGACCTATCAGTGCACTGTAGTCCCGAGTCAGGCTCCAGTCAGGTACAGCACAAGTTAGGATGATCATCAACCTCTCCAGCAGCAGAGCATAATCCTCCAGGTGGCCATAATGGTACTGCGAAGGCGGGTGGTGACATTTTTCAACCTACAAACCATAGGAGGAAAAAAAGAGGCAGACTGCTTTTATCCTGACTGGATCTGAATACTATCTCTTTTGGAATTATTTCCTTACTCACAGACAGCGGAAGATGGCGCCACCGTCCGGTAATATTTAGGCATAGGACTTGTGTAGCCGTTCCTACTCTTATATATAGGGTCCCATTCAGATGCGTTTTATCGTGACAGTTTTGACAATTTTACAGTGCTTCAGTCTCAAATAATGATGAATAGTTGCGGCGATTCTTTTTCTCGCCATTTCTTTATTAATAGGGTACGTTCGGCGAAAGAAACATTGTGTTGTTGTTTGTTTATGTTCTTACAGCAACAGCTCAATCAACAGAGGCAGGTTCCAAAAATTGTGTTCAGGCAATCCTTAGACCAAAGAGAAATTTATGCTCCATAAAAAATGGAAGCAGTCAGATGTATCTTTCACGCAAAATAGACTTGCATAGCTGAGCAGGTACTCGGGTTTAATCATACGTACTCACATCAGGTTATGCCAGCTCAGAGCGTGTGTGGTGAGGAGTGGTGAAATACAAGTGCTCAACACCTGTCATTGATATGATTAATATCACTATTATTATGTAAATTGTTCAGATTGAGAATACAATTATCAACTAATTCTGCGACTGGGCGGAACCTAGAAGTTCTAAGCAAAGTGTTCCCCATGCCTCTCGTAATATTATTATTATTGATATGAATACATTAAATCTAGCAAAGGCGCGTTGCATTGCTATTGATAATCATATTATTGACCCAAATGAACACCAGACTACTGGACAATAGGCTTAAGACCGCAAATGAAACCGAGTAAGACCCCAACGACACCCCAATATCATTCAAATAACACCTCAATAACACTTCCATAACACCCCAGATAACACCCCCAATAACACCCCCAATAACACCTCGGATAGCCCCTCAGATACCACCCCCGATAACACTCCCGATAACACCCCCGATAAAACCCCCGTTACTACTATAATAAGACCGCCAAAAGACACAAAAAAATACGCCAAAAGAGAGGCGTGTTTCAAGTTATGTGATCACAAATTCTAGACTAGGGAGGACGACTTGTCCATATTTCTTAACGATAGTTTAGAACTCGACTGACAGATCAGATGATCCATGCATTGTCTCCCTGTTCACTGTGGCGAATTAATAATCAACTCTTTTATTGTAAATGATTATGCTGATATTGACTCCAAAATTGGATTGTTAAAGCTTAGGACCGGCCCTTTTTTTCTGGTACTAAGGGTCCAGAAATCTTGCCGACACACCGTCATTTCCTTTGACTGACGCCCCGCTCTGTAGTGCTTGGTATTCAACGTCAGTTGTGGCCAAATGCCATGTTACTAAAAGTGAGGCCTCAGAATCAACCCGTATTGGTCACTGCACAGTTATTAGAATCACTTAATTAGCAGATTGGTCTTCACAAAGTAGTGGCTGAAAGGTGCCTCAAAATTCCCGCAAATAAGGGCGTCAAATTAACTCGGCCATCCCTGTGCTATTGTGTGGGATACAATTAATCGTTTTAATCCCTCCCATAAGGCATTGTTAACCCGTCAAAGGCAGCACTTGGCTAACGGAAACTGCAGGACTTATTGTCGTGGTTATGGGCTTCGTATTTAGGGCATACTGGGAATTGATTATGACATTGTACCCCATGTTATTCATAATTCAGAAACTGCTGCATTCAAATCATCTAGGAGGCGTTAAATGTATACAGGCCACTCCTAACTGACATGGGAGATACAGAAAATACATGATAAATGGTAGCTTTAATCAATAATATCATAATTAAGACTGTGGTATGTATGGTGTGTTGAGAACATTCAACGTATCTGCTTATAGCTGTTCGGACATGTCTTGTACAGTATATATGCATGACTTTGAACATCACTTGCCTACTATAACAAACCACCTTGCCTTGACCGAACTTTGGTGTGTTCTTGATTAACCTTGTCAGCCTATGTGGTATCGGTGACCAGGACTTTCTCCATACTGTATTAATGATATATCAGTGACCTTGATTCCTACACTGAAGTTGTTTCGGGAAACTGTTAATGTTCTACAGTGATGGCCTTATTATTACTTATAAACATAGATACTGTATGGTATGTTAGTTCTTGCCAGCAGATAGGGATGGAGGTCATTGGTGTGCATGTGATTGATGAGGAGATTCAAAGGAAGGAGAATTTCAGTTCAAACATGAGAATTATGGTGTTGTTTAGTAGTAGACTACATAGAGATTTCATAATCGTTTTTGTCATTAAAGTGGTAGTGTTTTACTGTAAGTGGTGATTAAATAGCTGACTAAGAGCATTCTGTGATAACTATTACTACTCGAGGACAGGTCTTGTCCGCCAATGGGTTGATATACTGCAACTGAGGCTCATCCTCTAGTAAATAGAAAGCATGAAAAAACTTTGTACATAATAATATAATAGATGTAGTATATGTTGAAAACTCAACTCTTGCTGTTTGGACCCTTACGTGCTTAGAGATTCTTCTTAAAGTAAATTGGCTGGATAATATTCACACAATGGCCTCTAGAACTGATGGCAACATGTTGGTTGCATCGCATCTCCATAATCAGATATTCATTATTCATAGACTTACCCATTAATTCCATGGGTGACCAAGCTGTACATAAACTTTGGTTTGCTGTGACTTGCACATTGGGAGGAATCGGTCATTATTTAAAGCTAATGATCTTCGCGAATTGGCAATTTAGTTGGTATCAAGTTGACTAAACAATACTATCATATCATTTTGTTGCCTTCCTCTTGGCCAGGTAGTGGTGTGTAAAGTGAGGGAGCAGTACACTATTTTTAATACTAATAGCGATAATCCAGACTAAATGAAACTGCGATAATTGATTCAGAGAGAATTTAATGATACAAAATAAGAGTAAATTGATTATTATCATTTTGATGCATTGCCGTATGTTTTATACTATATGCCTGACAGAATAGACCAGCTACTATGGTGACGTTGTATATTCGTTCCTTTTAATTCATCAACAGGGTTTATACATTATGCATTAAGATGCATTAGAGAGACACACAGATTAAATTATAAGAAACAGTCGAGACCCTGTCTTTTGACGGCCTCCCTCCATATTGATAAATACACTCCCTAGGAAAATGGGAGAACAATGTTTCCAGCAAAGCAATACAATTGGCATTACTGTGCAGCTGTGCACATCTCATGGCATTCCTTATTTTTTAACAGTTCCTAAAATCACACACTTGAATAGGAACATTCAAGTTTGTGAGAGAATGTATCAGTTAAGTTTCGTATGTCCAGTCTCAAAACCATGTAGATCCTCAGACCTCCAACGGAAACCAACACTCTGATAGTATTGTCCATATTCATTGCTATAACGATGGAGTTTTCTCGGAGAAAAGAATAAGTGTACTACTGTAATGATCGGTTCAATGTGAGGTGAGTTTGTGAGTATATGTAAATATTTAAAATGAATCGTCATTTTCACTTGACAAATAAAGACACTTTGTTCAGTTCAGACTAAAGTTATTTTATGCATTTTGTTTGTGTCTCATTTCTACGAATGGGATTCATTCTGACGCTCTCTATCATTATATTCAATATAGAATAATGTATTGTATGTCGTGGTGTAATATCCACTTTGCATAGACTGATCTGCCAAAAGGGACCTTAGTGCAGGGTGCACCTTAAGGTCCCTGTTCTCAGTATATGCAGCAATTATGTAGAAGATAAATGGTGAATAACTTAATATAAATTAATAAGAATGAGTCATAATATGTAATGCAAAGTAGTGATATTCCGGGTAGTGGTATATATGAGAAACGCATTATAAAGTGATGGTAGTGGTGGTATTTGGACATTATTTGGGTCCACCTGCCTACATTGTACCGCTTTTGTCCGACATTATCCCTAAATCCCAGGCTGGATAAACCCACTCAGACCCAACTGTTAGGCTTTCAGAGCGCTCTCCCAGTGCACATACATTTTGACATGTTCCCTCTCCTCCAACTAAAGTCTCCATTTATCAATACAACAGTACATTCCCTAGGCTTATTTCACTCCATTGCATATGGATTACTATCAGATTCAGTCTGGCAGGGGAGGACTATTTTCGACCTTATCCTCTGCCAGAAGGGGTCCCTACATTTCATGTTCCTCCCAAAACCCCTACCATTTGCAAAGATTGAAGGGTTCTAGTGGTGATAGAGATACAGGTCTCCGCCATTCTACTGCTTGAGATCCCCCTATTTGTTCCACATGAAAAACTTTACTGCCCTTTCTAAGTCTGAGAAAATGGAGCCTACCCAGTAAATTAGTGCAAGCGTGGGCAAGCCAATCCAGTAGGGCTAGCTTGGGTATGCTCAGGCTCACCCTTTTTTGCTGGCTAAATACCCGACCAACACACATATATGACTGACTGGTGAGCAGCAGGGCCAGTGTGTGTTCCGCCATCTTGTTTCAACCATCCTGGTTTGTACTGCATGCTGCCATATTTATGTTAAGTGAACATCTCCTGCCGCATTGATAGTTCCTTCATAATATACAATTTAATCATCAATTCATTTGAATTATTTCCACCATCTTTATCATTATTTTGTCCAGATTTGCTAAAAATAATGAAAAGGTATTTAAGAAGTAATTAATTATGGGTAGCAGTTTGCTGACACACACATATATATGACGCCAATGTTGGGCGGGAACATTGGGATATATTCCGCAGGTGGAGTAAGGGCCATTTTCCATCAGCCGATTTGGAGGTGAGCGGCAGGCAATCGATAGACAATCGGCAGGTAGATCCACAACAATTATACTACACAGAGTGCATTTACCAGTGGTTTTTGTATGGTTCTACACCTCCAAATCGGCTAATGGATAATGACCCTAAGTGGGTAGACAACCCCAAAAGTGCCTCTATCTCAATTAAAAATATGGCATGTGTGTACATAGCGTCTAGTTCCATTCAGATTGTGCATATTAGCCAGATCACCAATTTGCAAAAGAGATTATAGTTATTGTAGTGTCCAACACCGTTACTATAATAGCACATACTACTGCTGAGTAAGTGGTTTTAGAGAAGAGCAAATGCACCTGAGTCTGATAGAGTGCTACTGTCAGGTCACGTCCAGTCGGGCCCTGCGAGGGCTGATTGCCATAGGTTCATTCAAAAAAAGGATAGAGTTGAGCCAGGCCATAGACTATAATGGTGGTGACCCTTGTGTCCACACGTCCTCACTCTGGACAATCCCAAATTTCACCGTTCAGTCCAGTTCATCTCTGGTTTCCTGCCTTAATTGCCTATCTCTATATCACCTGCCCACAGCCTGCCCTACCTACATAAACTATATGTTCTGTCTTGGGGTTGCAGACATTGGCATTGTCTCAACTGGTGAACTATTTTCATAGCATACTGTTCTAAACTGCCTGCGTTAAGGCAAACAATTATATTTCCTTTTGGTACCATGGCCGTGAGAGTGCATATCTGATGTCTAATACCCGGGGTCTAATACTGGGATGTAGCATGACAGATATATTGCATTGTCTCAACTGATGAATCATTTTCATGGCACACTGTCCTATTTGTACTAACTGTCTATGTTAATTAAGGCAAATATGATCCTTTTGGTGCCATAACATCATCTAATCATTGCATGTGTATACATGAGATTGAATATCTTGACAATAAAGAAAGGGGTGTGCTACTTAATGGCATGCCTAGTGACAGTCATGCCCTTTTAGATAAGGGCATGACTGCCCTCTGAGATAAGGACATGACATTGTGGTTAAATGAGCATTTTGTAGCAACCACTGTTGATTTTGTGGACGTGGGGGTAAAAAAAATGTGTAAAATATCATTCACAAGAGAATAAAATGAGTAATTCAGATAATAATAATAATATTACATTTGTGGAACAACATGTGAAAAAGGTCCTCTGTGGGTGGGAGGAAACTAATACCAGTTTTAGCCACAAGAGGGCGCCCAATCGGTCAATGTGTAAAGAAATACATGCTATATAATTATAGGTGAAGTAATCAGAATTCACACATTTTCTGCATTGTGCAACAACTACAAAACGTATAGATCTCTGATGGGTCATGCCTTATATCTCATGAATAGTCAACATAAACAAGACCCCTTCCTAGCCTATCAGCTCTGCAGTAACCTCCATAGAAGACATCTGTATTATTCATGGCCAATGCAAGATTGAAAAGATTCACTTCTCATCAAATTAGTGTCAACTTGTGTACAACTTGTGCCTCGCCAACGCAATGCTCTAGATTGGGTTCCCTGTGCCTATACCCAAGGTCACACAAACCCTGTAAACACAGATACATAGGTCAGACATAAATCTACATTGATTTGGGGTATATGAACTATGTAATTCTTCAATGTTTATGAACGTCGAAACGTGAAGGTTTAGTGACGTTCTAACGTAAAGTAAGTTGAGTATGATTTATGTTTTTCAGACATAGATAAGCCTAAAGATTACACATGACCTAACATATAAGTCTGTATAGAAAAGGAAAATTATGGCATAGTTTTGTATCATTGATGACGTTGCAGGAGAATTTACATTTAGAAAGGCGTTTTATACAAAATAAACACTATTGTCTCATAACCCTCACTTCTTTCTATACATAATATTATCCCTGTAGCTCAACTGAACAGACAGATAAATCACAGTTTAGATCTCCTGCACTAGCTTAAATGCAATATTCAGTAGCAATATCCATTTTATCATAAAAGCATGAAAAGAAAGTAATCACATTCTGTATTACAGTCAATAAACATTATGGTTACAGAAATAGTGAATGTTGAATTGGCAGAGATTCCCTAGACTCATAACTACATAATGACCAGAAATGTCATTGAATTCCTACTGGTTGAAACTCCAATTATGAGTCGGACACCATTCTCTCCTTTCTACTTCCATTGCTATTAAAAATTGATGTCGTGAACTTGTCGTACTCGATAGAACCATGCTAAGAGTTGCAAGAATCAAAAAAGATCAGGCTCCATATTGATGATGACCCTCATATGTTGCCATTCACCCAGAGTCTCAGCATGTCCCAGAGGACCATGCGATGCATGATATGAATTGGCAGTGTGGGACAGCACTGTCCGTGTGATTTTTTAATTTTGCATGTTAAGACCTCTAATTAGTGTTTAACTAGGTAGGGGAACTTACCATGTACAGCATCGCAATGGTGTAAAAAGAAACTAATGTAATCATTGCAGATGGGTCAGTTTTCAATTATTTTTCACCAAGATAATAGTTAATGGTCTTCAAAAAATGGCTAGTACTTACAAAGGGAATACAACTGCTGACATTAAATAGCCACAGCCACAATGCCATCATGAAATTACTCTTGTACTCAGAGCGCTGTGTCTTTGGTTTCAGTTCATTCCCGAGAGGGAAACCTCTGTGCAAATGACTTTTCCTATGAAGAGTACCTTTGGGTCGATTTACTTTGACTTTGGCATTAACATTTCCACGAAGGACTATTGCTGTGCAGTTGCAGGAAGCGTTCCTATGATTTGATTACTAACAGTCGATGTCAATTATTGTTGTGAATTACTGTAAAATACCAGGCACATTATGGAACTATTCCTATTTTTTTTTGAGAATAATGTTAAGCTTTGTTGTCCATAGAGAAAGATGCTGGTTTTACAGTGTATGACATACAGTTGACTTCATCATATCTCGTGTCCTGAGTAGTACATTTTTCTTAGTGGATGATGTTCCATTTGGTAAACCATTCAATTAACGTTCAACCATATGTCAAGTCTGCACACATAAATACGTTAAATTAATATTACACATTTTGGACAAAAAGCCATGGTGTGACCGTTATACCATGGTAATTTTCAGGTCACACCATTTGGAGGCTCGATACAATTTTTGAATTAACGATACATATTTTCCATGTTTTACAAGATATTCCTATGAATGCCAATCAAGACTATAAGGTAGTTATCTACTTATCAGCGTTTCCTGAAAACCACTAATCAATCACAGCAGATTTCAGTATCACTGATAAAACAGGCACAAAAAAAACCACTACATTATTCAGTGCTGACTCAACTAAGATATGATATTCAAATACTACTGATGACACACTCCATAGCCGCATGGAACCAGAAGTCCATATAAATGTCATTGCTCTGACTTTGTCAGTCCATGGGTTATTTGCTGGGCTACTGTTTAAAAGCTTCTGAGACTTCGGGCTATCTTCAACACTACTGAGTCACTATGACTCTCAGGATGAATGTAATTGTGGTAGCAGTAGTGAACTGGATCAATTTTCAGGGCGCCTGGTTGGTTGCGCCCTAATTGTATTTTGGTCACTAGTTAACTTCTGACAATTAGACAGCGGCAAATCTCCCTAGGATTGAGACTACCCTTATTTAAAGCATAGACCTCTAATGGAGCCGGTACCTCAATTGAGCAACACCTTTCAACCCACGTTCGGTGTTTCAAGTGTAGTTTATCATATTTCATCTCAAAAACACTTATAAATAAAAGGTAACTATAAATATGAAGAGGATAATTTTCTGTATCTCCCAATGTTTTCAAATTTAAATTCAAACAAGCGCATTAACCCATTCCCTATGACTTTGTATAGAGCTACAAAATTTTCTTTGAATGTTTCTCTTTGAATGAGTTTGTTGTACTAATGTAAATACCTTAATTAGCGCTCATTTCATAACTAAAACCCCCTTAAGGGCCATAACCCACTAGCCGATTTGGAGGCATTATCGGCCAATACACCCTCAACAAACAGACTCAATGCAGTACTTTGTGGTGTAATTTTGTGAATGTATCGGCCGATAATGCCACCAAATCGGCTAATGGGTTATGACCCTTAAACATTTACTATTGTACAACTAGACAAGCACACAGGGAGAATATCCCACAAAAATTTACTACACAGATCGCACTTAATATTGCACAATCGGCAAGCAGTGCATTGAATACCCTGTGGTCACAAAGGGCACCTGGAAACAAAACGAAATACTAACACCATTAGATAATGGAATCAGTGTAACTGTGTGAAGAGACATTTACTTATCTCTTTGGAACATAATAATTATGTCATCATCCTTTCATGGATATCTGGGGGTCGATTCATAACAATGTACGATAGCTCAGTAAGGCTACGATCACAAAATAACTTGTCTGTAAGGAAAAGAGACCAAATCGTATTTTCCTACTGGTTGTAGACAAGGAGTCATACAAGGCAGTCGTACAGAAAAATGTGGTGCATTTCACAATGATAATCATAGGACACATTTCCTTTACTCAACCGTATCACTAACCATTAGAAAGTTGTTGTAAAAGTAATTATGCTAAAAATATAACTTTGTATTACAGAGTACATTAGAATATTACCCACACTACGATTAAGGAGGAAATAGTTGAATTATGATTTTCAAAAAATGTATGATATTGTGAATTTATGAGGCAGCGATTCGTACAGGGTAGTTTACATGTCATCATCATTTATTACATCTTGGTTTGGTACAAAATAAAACATTATTAAAGTTTTTTGGATGGCTGAGATGACTTCAGAGGCTGTCCCAGCCATCTATTGTGCAATGGGCATTTTTGCCCTTAAAACCATCTCATACGGGTATTCTGTATGATAAGGTAGATGGAAAATTTGCTGCGATTTTCTTTTGAAATGCACCCCTTTTTTTGTATAACAGCATTCTACGATTTTCTTGAGATAAGCTGGTCATATGAGATAAGCTGGTCGTATGTGTGCTTATTTTTATCCACCCTTACGACTGTTCAACAGGTGTTGTAGGCATAAAATGACCCCCGGACGACTAGCAATGGTCGTAGCAGTAAAATGGCCCTCTGTGTCGTAGAAACTTATGAATCGCCACCCAGTATTGGTCACCAAAAAAAAGGTTAATCAATAAACTGGATTTGAACATGCCGGGCAGTTAAAAATCTTTGATTAAGAATACAAATCTCTAGAGAAAAAAACGCTTATATAGATGATGCTTTCCAAATTATTTCCATATAATATTGCTATCCCCACAATGTGCTTCCCCATAGACTGCCTGTAGGTAAACATAATCACTCCCTTTATGAATAATGTTATACTCTGGCAGTAATGCAGATGACCAGGTAATTTGAGGTCTCTCGCGACCAGTGTGACATGTTGACAGAGGTTTCCGGCTATGTAGGCCTATTACAGAACGGTACTGAGCAGTAAATGCATATAACATAATTGAAAGGGTGGGCTTAACATTCAACAACATATATACATTGTTCTTTTTAGAGCAAGATTAGCTATATTCACTTCGGGTAGACGTACATAACAATTATGGTTATCCTGTCTATAGGGTGCTCCAAAGTAAGAAAAGTAGGCTGTGTCTCATAAGATCAGGCCATTGTTGTCCGGGTGCAATCTTTGACTGGGTGCCATCTTTGACCGGGTGCAATCTTTGACCGGGTATCAGAAAAAGTGTAAGTTTTTTTACTTTTTTTATTCTGTGATATGTTAGGGGGCCAAAAATGAACATGGCAGTCCTTATATAATTGGCATAACGTTTGTCCGCCCTATATTTGCCTTTTCCTTGCTTAAAGATTGCACCGGTCAAAAATTGCACCCAGTCAAAGATTGCACCCGGTTATAAACGAAAACATTGGCCCATGTTCGTGAGACACAGCCAGTAGTGTTTTCAGAATATCATACAATGGCCCCGGCACTGTACATGATACCTTTGTTGTTCTAAATTCGGGTGGCAAATTAATTATAGAATGTTTTCTGGACTTGACACCAGCAATTACGGAGAGTAGAAACCCCATGCGGTTTTGTGGTTTCATTCTTCCAAGGTCGGTAATGAAGAGCCCATGTGTTAAGTTAAAAGCAAAAATAAAGTTAAGCCTGTAAAAAGAGGGATAGCCAATAAGACTGACCACAGTGGGAACTAGACTATGTGTCCTTGAGCTATACCTTCAGGACCTGTGTACCAAGAGGGAATTCAGCACCTGCTCTGCCCAATTAGTACAGGTCTACAGTAAAGTCAGGCAAATGCTTCAATAGAGTAAGACTGTAACTAAAGAGTAACTAAATCCTCACCATTGCTGTAATTATGTGTACTTTCCAACAATAACATGGGGGTCCCTATTTAATTTTCAGATATCTCAACTTGAGGTTTGAGTGAGCTGTATTGAGGTGCTACAAATGTAGATTGTTATAAATATGACTGTATGCATAGAATGATATCCTAGAGTAAAATATTATTTAGGTGTTTGAACATGATATTGCCATATCTTACCATGGTCCAGAAGGCCTAATATATTATGTTTACACAGTGGGAATGATGCAATGGATGGTATCGCCATCTTTAACTTCCTTCGAATATGGCCACCCGCCTTTTCGCTCAAACTTCGAATATGAAACTAAGGTCCAATTCAAAAGTTCAATTCTGTACTACTTATGAAGTTCGGCCAGAAATCTAACTTACTCAACTGTCAGGTCGGATCCGGTCGTTCCTGCGAGGTCTGATTGCCCAAGTCTCTTCAAGGAAGAATGGCGTTTAGGCAGGCTATGCCCAATAATGGTGATGACCCTTGCTTCCACACGTCCTCACTCTGGACAAGCCCAATTATCTGATTCTACAATCCAGGCCAGCTCATCTCTGCTTCCCTGCCTTAATTGGCTATCTCTCTATCACCTACCCACAGCCTGTCCTGTCTACCTAAACTCTCTTTTACCCTGGGAGGGGGGTGGGTGCTGGATACAGTGTGGCGTTGCAGACATTGGCATTGTCTCGACTGGTTAATCATACTGTCCTAAGCTGCCTGTGTTTGGGCGAATAATGTTCCTTTTAGTACCCTATAGCCTTAATAGCACTTAAATCTGATGTATGATACTGTCCTATAGTGTGACAGGTGATTTTCTGGTAATGAGCTGAATGTATGGATAAAATATCCACAAGGAGAAAATAGATACAATTAATTTTACATGTTTTCTAAGACCAACTTAATATCACCCAATGTTAATTTTATCTTGGTGTTTCACAAGTTTCAATCGTATCTATGGACATATACTTAGATACAATTGAAGATAATATTGCGGCTTGTGAAACACCAACATAAGACTAACATTTGGTAAAAGTAAGTCAACCTTAATAACCATAAAGCATTAATCTTAAATACGCTCCCCTTGTATAATGTTCACATAGGATCAACATAAGTGTTGTTTAAATGTGTATAACCAGTTTATTTTCATCCTGAATAAACAGATATTTGCAGGGCTTCTTGCGTGTAGTATGACACATATATTGCATGAGAAAACGTGAAAAAATATGTAAGGAAAATATTAGCGGGCATGGTATGAGCTCCACGCTAATATGCATTGTGAAACACTTATACATTAGTTGTATCTCAATTGTAGGCCAAGACCCTGACTTAATATCTTGGTTGTAGACCTTTGTGAAACACTTTTTAAAAGCAGTATACAATCGATACAACCAAATGTCGGTCTCACTGGTTATATACAATTAAGTCCTCCTATAGAAACACTTATTCTACAATTAATTGTATATGCCCCTTGTGAAACACCCCACAGGCAACGTTAATAGGGGTACTGAGGGGGGATTGATGATTTAAGTTTGGGTCAAGATCTTTAGAACAAGATATCATAAGCTAGGATATTCCTAGTAGTTTGGTAGGAGTCCTACTATATATATAAGCTCACTCTATCCCAGAATAATCATTAAAAATGCTGAAAAAATCCGATTTGTTAAAAAATAAGCAGAAAATGTGTGAATATTTATTGTAGATTTGCTTCTAGTAGGAATTCTCAAGGTATGTTTCCAGTGTTCAGTTAGGCCCCTAGACCTACTGATGTTCCATTCAGAAAGAATGGAATGGTCTCCATGGCAACCAGAAAATGCAATATGTGCCAATTTCCCATAGATAACATTCCATTTACATTCCAAATATAGAACGTTTGCCCAAAGAAACGAACAATTCTCCGATAAAAAAATACCCTAAAGCTAGGTTCTTCCTTATTTGCTCTCAAACCTGTCTTCAATGTAATTATCTGCAATTTATCAATGAAGTAAAGCTTCAGTGATAATAATCTTAAGAATGATACACTACAGATATTATGTATATCTATCCACCAGTGCTAAAGATCTGTTTCATTCGCTGCGTTACGATCTTGAAATAAATGTTAGCAATTGCATGTTCAGGAATGTGCACTTTGGTCACGCATTGGTATCACAGTTTACAGTGAATCCATCTCGTCGTGTATACAGTAGTGTGTGGGCTGATGTATTCGTATGACAGATCTGGGGCTGATTAGAATGTTAGTCATGGAGACAAGATTGAGAGCGTGGCGTGGCAGAAGAAGAACCTTGGAGAATCTGATGGTCTGAATTGAGATCACCTACCCTCACTTACTTGGCTTTAAGGATGTCATTGGAGTTATTGGGCATTTGATAATGCATCTGGTTGCTTAGCAACAGCAGTCCGAATTTATTTAATTGCTTAGTAACACCAGTTTAATTTGCAGGGAGCTGGGTTCTAATCCTACCTACTAACCCCACTGAAGTAACAAAGGTTTCTGATGGTGAAACTTTGCACAGCTACATTTCAAGCCAGGAGAAATCTGCCCATCCGTCCTTTCCATAAAGTATTTAGCCTCGAATCAATCTAAACCAAAAAAAAGACAAGAGTGTTATCTTCACCATAATGTCCCAGATCTCATCATAATGGGAGTGACTAACAAATTTGTCACAGTATTGACTACCAAGGGGCCGTGTTGGTAAAAAGGCTTGTACATAATTCCCACTCCCCTAAATTTTAGAACAGCTGTAAAATAAAGTTGATTTCCAGTCTGCCGCAAATCACAGCACTCCATTCAGCTAAACATTTCTGTGACTAAGTGCAGATGGCAAACTTTAAATGCAGAGGTTATTACGGCAAATCCTAAATCATTTTTTATCATGCCTCATGAAGTTAGTATTAGTTTTGAGATGCTGTCATATATTGTGATAAAAAAACAATTTACTTCCTTGTATGGCAGTCTTGTCTTAAGATAGCTTAAATCATTTACTTTTGTTACAAGCAAAGTGTGGGCTGACTTTTAGGGTTGTCTGTTGGGCTTGCAAATAAAAATGTTGAAATGAAAAAGTAAAAGATTAAATAGGAATAAACATAAAATTTATTATCGATATTGCATAAATGTATGAAACAATAAGCAGATACTAGCAGAATGTTCAGCTCGTCTAGATTATGCAAGATTTCAAGAGTTTCAAATGGCCGTAAGAAGTTGAATTGTATGACTAAAACCATCACATTCATACAGAACCCTTTCACAACTTCATAATACCACAGACCATGGCATCGTATGACATGACAGGACTGGAAAGCAAAATTTCATCATGTTCTGATGTTTATTGCATCATTTCATCATATCTAGATATTTATTCTATTGTGTCATTTTCTGTGAGATCTCCCAATCGCACATATGAATTATGACCAAAGGTGTGACGATAAGTTCATAACAAATAACTCGATCTTCTCGCTATAGCCGACTGCTGGGTTTCCAATAAACGTTCCCACCCCAAACACAATTATTCTGTTAGGGGGTGAGAAAAGGGAGGGAAGCAGTTTTGCTTCAGGCTTTCCTGCTGCAGTGAATGTCATCTGCTCCAAAGTGGTTTATGCTGTGTGGGACCAATACAACTGTTTGATGACAATACAGCTGGCAGATAGGTATACACAGGTAGGGCACAGCACCTTCAATCCAGTGGTTACTGCACGTGAGCCGTACAAATTGTTTGAAGTAAAACAGTGAAATCTAAACTAGACCACGATATTATTAAAACCTGCTGCCATTTCAATGTACAGTGTACTGTTGTCAATGTTCTTGTGCTAATCATATAGAGATATCCCTCACACAAAGAAGGATAGAGCTTATTGGCATTTGAGATTGGATAGTGGACATATTAAAGGAGCCCGTTCTCAAAAACTAGATGTGGTACCTGCTAATGAAATATATCGCTAGAAAGCTGGTGACCTTAATTTCATGATTGAAATTTTACATTGGAGGGCCCTTTTCCCTCGACTGTGTATATTTATGTGATTGGCAGTTTGTCACACAAACTGCCAATAGTGGGATTTTTCATTCTTATTGACAGCTCCTGAACTACTTATGGTCGCGGTGTTGTATCCGTTGTTGATGTAACCTGAAACAAACCAGTTTTTAGGCCTTATTATATCATCTAACTATAATCTCTCTTAAAAATAGGTTAAGTCCATGAAAAGAGGCAGAGACACTAAGACTAACCACAGGGAGAACTATGTGTCCTTGAGCTATTCTTCCTGGAAGGTGTGGGTTGAGAGAGAGCTCAGCAGCAGCTTTGCCCAATTAGCGTTATGTGCAGTTCTACACACAGAGTAGAGCTAGGTATATGCTCTAATATAGAGTAAGAATGTAACTTTAGAGGAACTAACTTGTCAAAGCTTTCCTGTAAGGCTTAGGGTATGTGTACTTTCCAAGAAAATCTCTGAGCTGTCTCATCTTGAGGTTTGGCTGAACTGAATAGGATTTTATATTGCTGTTTATGCATAGACTGATATATCAGAGCACAGGCATACATGTATGTCTATCTCAGAGTAACTAATATTATTCTCTGTCTTGTGGAATATCATATTCTGGAATGTTTCACGTGCAGAAAGGTGTATTAACATAATATGGTCATAGACAGTACCCCCTCCCTCTCCCTTAACCTTTGTTTAAAAGTCCGATGGGGAAGGAACACTACTATGAAAGCATACAAGCGTGTACCCAGAAGGGGGCAAAACCTCTGCTACAGTAAGGAGAAAAGCATTTCTATAGATGAATGGCGATAAAATACAATCATACCTCACAGTAAACCCCAATGACATTTCCTTATTCAAATTTCGTATAAAATGATTCAAATAGTTGAGACAACTATGTGGGCTGGAACCCTTTTTATAAGTGATAGGGCTTCAGAACGATCTGTGCTTTTACCAGGACCCCCTCCCCTCCTGGTCAGGAGACATAAAGTCAACTGAGTACACTCTGATTGAAGGCCACTTTTCACTTAATTCATTAGATTAGCAGTAAGCCTATATGGCTCAGTCTCATGAGTTTGTAACAGTTCAAACGTCTTTGACCGGTGGCGTCTTTGACCGGTGACGTCTTTGACTGGTGGCGTCTTTGACCGGGTATGTGATTAAAATAAAGAAAAAAGTAGTATATAGTAAAGAAATTTAAGCTTCAACTTCTTCATGTAATAAACAGTCTATGGTTGTTTTACCCAATTTAAAAAAATATTTTAATGCACATATTAAGGGTTCCTTTTGGGCTTTTTTTCTTCAGCCGGTCAAAGACGTCACCGGTCAAAGACGCCGCCGGTCAAAGACGTTTCAACTGTTACAAACTCATGAGACTGAGCCAGTAACATAAATATATGAAATATATCAATTTTAAATAATGCCTCGAAATGATGTGTTATAACATATTATACAATAAATTTACCCATTTCTTTACTATACACTACCTTTTTCTTCATTTTAATCACATACCCGGTCAAAGATGCCACCGGTCAAAGATGCCACCGGTCAAAGACGCCACCGGTCAAAGACGCCACCGGTCAAAAACGTTTGAACTGTTACAAACTCATGAGACTGAGCCATATTCATTGTGCACGGTTGTTGGAAAAACCTGCGATCAGTATTAACACTGTATTCCCATATGATTTGACAGACTGTTCTATTGTAATACAGTTATTATGTGCTCGCTTCTTCTTTCCTGCGAAACGTTACGAGAAAGGGTAGTAGAGTTTCAATACAGTTTTCTATGGAAAACACCTTCGTACATTAACAGGGCAGACTTCTATATACAAGTCACGCGCTACAAGTCCTGCTAGGTTGAATGTCCTGCATCCTACCTTTGTCTACATATTGTCAGCAGGCAGCCTGTATTCACTATACAGGAAAGCCTGTGGCACAACTACACATACAACTATTCCTCCTAGCCACATACATAGGCTGCACAATTGAAATCCCAGGCACCGAGTGACAATTTGATTTAGGCTTTCTTGGTATTTAACGCTGAGCCACGTAGTCTGTTCAAAAAATGGGAATGGTCCTGTTAGTACGAGAGCCCAGGCACTTTTAATTTTGTTTTTGTGACCGAAAGGTTTGAGGGTGGGTTCCTATGTAGAATTTTCTCCCAAATTCAAAAATCCATTTCTTACAGAAATCTGTTGGTGCGTTTTTCCAATATGGCCGCCCAAAGTCTATATGTCTGAAATTCCCATTGGGTGGCTGAGTCAGCATTGTCCAAATATTGGTTGTGATTAAAGTCAACCCTCATTACTTTGAATTCCCCACTACACCAAACATAAAAACACATTATAATTACAGTGGACACCTTTGGATGATGCTCTCCCTCAGATATGTTCTTGCTTTCTTTTGTAATTCTGCGGATGTGAGGCATGACTGTACTTTGCTGATTATGAAATGTCACGTCTAAGAAAACCAAGCTCCGATTTACATGGATTTAGAAGGTTAACTTAGTTTCCATAATGATGATGACCATATGCTGCCACTTTTCCACATTTTGTATTTTGTCCCTCTGACCTGTTCTATTTTCTATGTGGAGATGGCCAACCAGAATGCCTCGGTTGCATACCAAAACATAGGGCACAAAAAGTGTGTCCTGGAGTATAGCTTTTTCTGTTTTGATTTAAATGAAACGAACTCCCACATACCTTGCCCAGACTATCAGACCTCCTTTTTTGCTCAGCCAATATAGGATGCGATGGTATCATGCATTAGATAATTAGGTCTAGCTCAAGAAAAAAGTAGTCAATGGCAACGGTTGGAGAACTTCACTGGAATGTTGATCATATAATTTGTTATTGTGTGACAAGATTTACAAATTAGCTTTGCTGTTGTGATTCATTCCAAGCCCATTTGGTTAATGATAAAAAGAATGTCCCTTGATTCTATACACCGTCATTTCACTCTGCCCTAACATCAATTCCAGTCTACCCCCCTGCTTCAATTACAAACCTCTATCACCCACAAACTGCCCTTCCACTGGATTTTCACAGGAGCTTTCATTCCATTTCTCTCCTTCCCTAAATGGACAACTGGATGCAGATAGGTAGCCTGGAAAAATATTGGCTTTGGCTCAATTCATCAAATGATTCTAAAGCACTCTGTGCTATGGATACGCTACTGGGAGACAAACATGACCACTCGGTACCATTACCAGTCTAGGCTCTAGCAGTAGCACTTGTCTCTCTGTGAAGGCCTTCAGTAATGTAAGTGGATTGGTAATTTAAGGTGTTCAGACATAGGAGACATGCTGGGTGAGTCTTAGATTAACAAGGCCTGAAACACAAGACTAGATAGGACACCATAGATGGCTTGCTATCCATCAACAGAAAACGAAGATCAGATTACCAGATACAACAACACAGTATGTTTTACGAAATAAATTGTCCTTACACCTGTAACAAACAAATCATTCAAACTTCAAACAGCTGTCACTTTATTTGGAGGAGAAACGCCTTGCTGTGGCGTAATGTGAACAATCTAGTTAGCATAATGTTCAAGAGTAGGCTTGGAAGCATTCACGAGAAACGAGGCTTCAAATGCAAACTGACATAAGTATAAAGGTCATATATATATATATATATATATATATATATATATATATATATATATATATATATATATATATATATATATATATATATATATATATATATATATATATATATATATATACGGTATATACTTATACCAGAATCCCACTGCTCTCAATTCTGAGACCCGGTGTTACTGCTTTCCATCAGAGGACATTAGATTGGGCCATCAGGAATCACTTGCAGAGTAACATTTCTAGATGGTCCGACACATATTGACCTTGAATTGGGTATTTTCTCAGCTTAAGTGCGGATGGGGAATTTTCCCGTCTCACCAATAATGTCATGTAACGGGATGTGCCGTAAAGCTCTATCATAATCATGGTGACGAACATATTCACAAGTGTTCTGTATCTATGTCTCAATCTACGCCTCCCTATCTTTGTCCCTTACTCTATGTTTATCTTATTCTGATTAGAGAAAATCATAATAACCTGAGGGATAAGCACTTCTAGCCTTAATTCTACATTGGCCTCTTATATATAGGTGCATCATTAAGTGCCATTGGGTGCAATCTATCTGCATCATTATCTGAATATTAATTGTGATAGGGTCATACCCTACATTGGTATCGTGACTACCCGGTGCCCTGATGTGTGGACCCTTGTGAGGCCCCTAAGTCTCAAAAGCCCCTATCCCTCAAATATTTGTGGGATAGGGGCCTTTTGAGACTTAGGGCACACCTGAAGTCCCTAAATGTCAAAAAGCCCCTATCCCACAAATATTTGAGACATAGGGACCACATTCACACAACCCCTATCTCACAAAAAATTGAAAGATAGGGGCCATTGGAGACATAGGGAAATATCAGCCCCCTATCCTACAAAAGGTGCCTAAGTCTCAAAACCCCTATCCAGCAAAAGCATTTGTAATCAATTTTAACAGGCTGGGAAAATCATGGGTTTCTCAGGTCGCAGTGAGAAACCACAGCACTGTGTTATCTCACTGCTAAATTGGGGGGTTATCACACAGCACTGTGAAATCTCACCCCCCTGTAGGAAACCACACTGATGCTATTTCTAGCATATAAAGTTATGGGAATACAATGTTTTAGCTTGTCTATTAATTATTTCTCATGAAATACACATTTGCTGTAGAGGCCCATTCAGATGTACCTAGCTGATAACATAATACATCACTGTAGACAATCATTTTCTGGAGCAAATGATGGTAAGCCTACAGCAAATTGGGTTTTCTCAATACCAGTTTAAAGGATTGTATGAAAATCGTCATTTTTCATTGTTAATATCCACACAATCAGATAATTTAAGTGAGCATTTAGAAAACAATTGTGTGCCCATTTATACATAATCTTGATTTTCATTTGGAATGAGGGAAATCCTTAGAAAATGTGAAAATGTGAAAATATATAATATGGGTGCGGTTTCCAACAGGGGGGTGAGATCTCACAGCGCTGTGTGAAAACCCCCAATTTAGCAGTGAGATAACACAGTGCTGTGGTTTCTCACTGCAACCCGAGAAACCCATGATTTTCCCAGCCTGTTTAAGGACTATTTGATACTTCTGCAGTAAGAAATCATGCCTCACAAGAACACAATCATTCAAGGTCTGACCAAAAGAAATAGAAAGACAGGTTAAAATTCAGCGTGGCCGACCCCTTTACCACATACTACCGTAAATTCCTGCGTATAACCCGCATCCCGACTTTGAGAGAACCTTATAACCCGCACCAGAGGTCTGAAAATTGTGATTTTAGTACTGTACTATACTACCAAAAACCCTCGTATTACCCGCACCTAGACCTTGGGAATTTTGCACTGAGGGTTTGGTTTGTGTATAACCCGGTTATACGCGGGAATTTACGGTATATAGGACATTTTTTGCTAAAAAGGGATACAATTGTTTTGGTCTTCCCTCCTTAAGAGGGGTCCAAATTTTATTGGTCCCCCCTTTAAGGGGTCCAATTTTTGTTTCTCCCCCCCCCCCAAATCCACCAACCCCCCCTCCTGTTTAAAAAATGACTCCTCTTGTTAAAAATGGACATATTCTACACCCCTCCAGAACACACTAAACACCCTGTAATTAATAAATGACCACTTCCTTTCCTACTTTGGAAGAAGTAATCTATTATGAAAAGTCTTGACCCCACTTGAGACGGGAGGGGATGTTACTAAGGGTGGGGTGGTAGTGGGATGTTATCCAATATCCTATAAATGATCTATCTATTGCACATATTTAGCCAAGGGGACACTTATTAGAGATAGTGGCTTTTGGGAGATAGGGACATGCTAAAAATATTTGTGACCTAGGGACATGGGCGTGGGCCCTATGTCTCAAATTGTTTTGAGAGATTTAGCACATAGGGACTTCACCTGGTCCCTATATCTCAAACAGGCCAATTTTGAGGGATAGGGGCTTTTTGAGGGATAGGGGCCTCACAACCCTGCCTTTCTTGTCGAAAATTGACAATTCCACATCCAATACAGAATATTTATCTCCTTAGCCACTAGCCCAGGGCAGCACCTGAATGCCAATTTCATATTCTCATGGCATAGGGCCGGTGGTCAAGGCCCAAATTACATTTTTCAATGCCAGCAGTTAAAGGGTTAATCACGACCCTATTGTGAACTCGTCACATGAGGAATGTCCATGTACAACCCAGTCACATATCCTGCACATAGGGTTAATATGTGGGAGGGACCCCTAGGTGGGGATTTAATTGCCTGTTTCACTAAACTCATTCCAGTCCCGATTGTCACATAGGGACCAGTAACCATGCAACGAGTAATGGTTTGCTGCATTCTCTCATGACTAACGCCGAGCTGGCCTCACTTTGCAGTGTGTTAACATGTCAAACAGAGAGCTGCGCTCCAAGAAGGTCTTATACTAAAGGAAATGGCATATCATTACATATGGCATAACACACGATAACAACCTCGCAAACATGTTCATTTCCTTAAGCATGTATTCCACCAAGGTCGGTTAGCCGAAATTTCGTCATCCGATAAAAGTCTATTATGTTAAACTTGTGGGAGAATCTCGTCTGATGGACAGAATCACGGCCGATTCCATCAGCGGGCAGAGTCTGCTCATGTTCTGTCTGGACTGGCAGACGTGCTGACCTGTCTAGAGCAGCTGATTTTAGACTTGTCCGCTGTTGTATTGAGTGAAATCCTGGTAGGATGTTTCCTATGTAAGATGTTGATCAACAAGGGAAAAGGGACCTCTGTGCGGGATTTTATAGTACCAACTTTGACCACCAGGGGGCTCCATATCCCTTTAGACCCCAAGCAATTGCATAATAGTGTTTCATTTCCCCAGGATTTCCCTCAGAATTTAGCAAAATTCGGCCAGTGATCACCTTTTTTGTTTAACATAATATTCATTTTTTATTCTTTTAGCTATGCATCACATCAAAGATTGTATTGATTCCAAGACTGCATTTCAAAAAGGAAATTAAAATGTCAATTTTTTAAATTCATGGCAGGTCTTAGAAGATGTGTGGTCCTTGCCACTTTTGTATGGCTTGGTTGGCCTATAATTTCATTTTTCTGCAAAAAGTACTACATCTCCTTTTATGGGTCAAATCACATGAGAAATGCAATAATTCTGGTTAGAAAATGATTCCTTGTTAAAGCAGCATCAGTTACTGATTAAAATGATATATGGGTATATATCAATTATCGCGTAATGTCTAAGTAGAATCATCTTTTATATATGCTTGATTTATACCTTTTCTTTTGTTTTTTATAATAAATTCAAAGTTCTCTGACCAAAAGAAATGAAGATTCTTGAGATAAACTATTTCCATTACCCTTAACTTTACACCCTTTCCAAATATCATCTAAAACCTAAATAATTGTAGGTTTTTACTAATATATGACGAGTTATCAATACTAAATAACATCAAAAAGTTTTTGGAATGTTACCACCATTTTTATATATTTTAATTAGGGTCTAAAAACGGCCGTTTTGCGGCCGGCTACGGCCGCTTTGGGGAAATGAGACACGGCCGTTTGCAGCCGTTTTGGGGTCTAAAGGGATATAGCCAAACAGGTTAAAAATACAACAAAAATTGGTCTACACTACTTTTTGATGTAGAACCCAATAGGCAATTTTTTTGAAAAATCCATCTTTGGTGAAAACCTTCCCTATTTGAAATGTAAAAAGAACGTTTTTGGGCCTAAATTAGCGTTGTTACACATGCTGGTTGCCTTGGAAACATGATAATCATTCTAAATCAACAATTTATGAAAGGTAATTGAGTGAAAGCTTTACAAGGATTTCTACGCTGAAACTAAATATAATTATCATTTTAAGGTTAAAAGCTGTGACCAAATGTTTGAAAAATCTCGTAAACAACGAAAGATAGGCCTAGAGCTTATTGGCATTTGAGACTTGGCAGTGCCCAGCCATGTTCAAAGAGCCAGTTCTCAAAACTAGAAGTGGTATATGCTTATGAAATATATCACTGGAAAGCTAATGATATCAATTTCATAATTACTGTTTACCACACAACACAAACACAACGCTGACGAAAACAAAAATGTTGAACTTGGGTCAGCAACCTGCTTTCACTGAATCCCAATCTAGTGTAGTGTAAACACACTGAGAATGGAGTTATATCATATTTCTAGTATTTTATTTAACTTCCGGCTATAAGCTCTGTAAGTTCAAGTTCGTGCCTCTACCAGCCTCCTTCGTTAAGTAGTTCAATACGGACATATTTATCATATGCATCGATAGGGGCTGGTCGAGGCTAATGCTGGAAATATGGTTGGCTAATAGTCGGCTAATCTGGAGAAACACAAAAATATTTGATATCATATCCAAATGATACTTATACCTGTGCTGCAGTCACGCTATTCCATATCTTCCCAATACTGTAGAGTGTCACGTCATTAAAAGGCTGTGTGCAAGGGAACTGGCATCTAGGAATTTGTCATAGAAAGCATGCTGCAACGTTATTGCACAAAGAAGTACTGTTCTGCAGGTATCAATAATTAGGACCACATTAATATCGATACGGCTCCCATGATGCAGTTCACCCGCGGCGATTTTGTTGGGTCCTGGTCGGTGGTTATGTTCCCGCCCAGCGCCATGTTCTTATTGCAACTTTCTTCTCATGGCACTCCCAAGGCACCAAATATTCACCTGCAGCGAAGCTGCTGGTATTAACAAAATAATTATGTCATTGTCACTGACCTAATGCGTTCACTAGCTAGGGTAAATGTGTATTGTTTTGTCTTTTTTTAATTATCTAAAAACACACCTATAATGATAGATATGGAGCCATCAAGCTTTTAGAAACCATCTTTTTTTTTTTTTTTTTTAATTAAAAGTATGCCTTTTATGTGTGGCTCTAGGACAATACCTGTTGTAACTGGTACAGATATATGTTTTTTTTATGGTGTGCATGCCTTTGAAGTATATTCACGTACCTGTGGAATGGTATCAAATGCAGGAATGCCCAGCAGGCAGGGGCCTACAACATGATCTCCCAACGGAGACTACAATGTGCGTGCACCTGCTACCAAATGAGATAGTGCGTGGCTGATTTATAACTTTGCATACCGAGAATACATTGAAATACAGTAGGTTTTATTTTGTTTTTGACATAACAGAAGACAATATCATTGAAAGGTATTTTTGTTCTTCATCTTTTTTACTAAGGTAAAGGTTCCTGTGATTTCCAGAAGAGGTGTGTAAGGGAGTGGAGACTTTGGGGAGCAAAAAGAAGAAGGTGAAGGAATGTCAGGTTGTATCAGTAGGAGACCCTTCCTTCTAGAACTAAGGTAGGCACTTGGATATAATTTGCTGCGTAGATCCCACATTTTTATTCCCTTCCAAAACATATTTAATTATCATCCTACCATGGGTAGAACCTGAAGGGGAGAAATTGCTCAGAACATGAGGAGTTGTGGTAGCAACTGCTTACTATAGAAATGTACATGGGCAGTTGTGAGGGATTGACACCAGTTGAGTCGGCCTATTCCACTGTTGCGGGATGATTAGTGGAAGATGTCAGTACCACATTTAGTCCCTCTAGTAACCACGATCAACCAGCTCACCAAATCTCGTGGACGAGATAAGGGGGCAAGCAGAGGAGGGTGGCATAATCGCTACTTTGAATGGGTAGTAGTTGAATAGTCCTAATGTTAGCTGTTCAAATTAGGGGAGGGGTTATGACACTGGTCTAAGAATACAGGCGTCCTGCCTTCAAACTGATGACAATGATTTCTTTTTGGTTGGTCAAAACTCGTAGCATTAAGCAATTTACACATGATAACTATTTATAGGGCAATACAAAACGTTTTTGTATTATCACATCAATCATTACACTCTTTGGTAAATACTTTTAATATCTTAGACCAACTAGTAAAACACGTTAAACTGTTGACTTGCAGCCTTGCCTTGGATTCAATGTCAGGACCCCTGCATTGCAGTGTCCTAACCACTCCCCCTATCCGGACAGCTGACATGAGGATTATTCAACTACCACCATGCATCCACCTGACCAGTCCCTTACATATATCATTGTATGGGTATCTTATTGCTGCTGTCTTATATTGTATATTGCCCGAGTTCTTGAATTCATTGGATGGACGCTACAGGATTTTGTACACAGGAAATGCTGCCTTATTTTCCTGAACCAAACATGCTGTTCCATTGTGTGTACATGATTGTAAATGGCAGATTGCAACCCAAAAGTGAATGCAGACCCAAAAGTGAATGCAGATGTTGACACTAATGTGAACTGATCAAGGAAGACAACCAAGAGCAAAACACCTTTTCTCCATCATGGAGGTCTTGAAACTTTTCTATTCATTCACACATTGATGAGTTTACAGACTGAACCATACCCTGTCATCCATAATGAATAATTATTTGTCAGAAGTTAACATAGATGTGAGCTTCAGTCTGTATGCATGTACCTCTCTTCTCTTTTTATTTAATTTAGGAATACAGGGTTGTCAACTCTCAAGCATTTGCCATGAGAGTTAAGGATACTGAGAGTGACAAAGTATTAGATTGCACTGACTAGGTAAAAAGGCCCGTGTGTAATGGATCGTAAAACGCTGCCATCCGAGATGTGGAGCAGTGTAGGGTTGGTTGCTTATTTTGATTGGTAGGCCCAAGGGGAGATTGTGGCAGATCTTAGCCTCAGCTTTAATGGTCTAATGGTTAATTATAGGATGGTACATCAGGGATAAACCGGGATCATTTGATACTATAACCATGATGACACATGTCTCTCCATAATAATTTTATATGGCACCTTGCCAATTACATGGAGTGACAGGCAATTAAGTGTGTTTCCCAGTGGAAGGGAATGGTGACAGAGTGTAAGGCCTCTGCTTCCCAAGTGCTATCTAACCATGGTAGACTGGTGACAAAATGAGAAATTCTCCCACCAAGGGGCATTTCAGAGTACAAATAGGCAAGATCACTTTTTAGGGTAATTTGGGTGTGCTGAATCCGAATATCACACTTGCCAAGCTCAAAAATGGCTCCTTCTATGTTAACACTACAAAAACAAAATGGCTGCCAATCGGTTTTGAGAAAACCTGTAAAACCTCTATTATTTATCATTCCTGGTCATGTAATACCTCAAAATGAAGGGATTTCAGAGACCAGACTGTCTGAGACACTTGCCAAGCTAGAAAGTCATTTCCTAAATGTCTCAAAGCCAAAAATTCAAAATGGCTGCCACAAATTTTTGAGAGAAAAAAACCCCACACCATTCATCACTCCCAGTCATGTTGTATCTCAAATGAAAGGGATTCATAAGCCTACTCAACTCTAGGCCATTGCCAACATAAACATAGATTTTTGCCACATGAAACCCCCCCTCCCCCCCCCCCCCAAAAAAGAAAAAACAATATGGCTGCGGTTGCTTCTTGAGTACCGTTCATTTCAGTCCTTTTCCAAGGAGGAAGGGCTGTTTATTAAGGCCCAAAAAAGGGGATATTTCTAACAATACTTCAGGGGGATGGGGGGGGAATTAAATTCCCCCATCCCCCACCTAAAACTCTGTTAGCCCACCACCCCACTCCCCCCCCACCCCCTCCATTGACGAATCAATAATTTTGCGTGCACCCTTATGTATAGTAATGTAGTCATTTTCACTGAAAAACAGATGACCTTTTTTGTCCAGTTAATGGGCACAACCTATCCTGGTGCCAATGCATACTATATGTACAGGCATAGACTCTAGTTTTTTTTGACTGTGGGTCAAGCATGCACATAGCCAAAAAGGATGTATTCCTCTCATTTCCCATTTTATCCTGCCACTACATTTTAACATTATCTTGAGGAAGTTTAGGGGATGTGAATTCTAGTCCTAAGGGGGGGGGGGGGTATTAGGTCTAAGGGATCTCCATTTCAAAGGAGACCTCCTCCAGCAACCCTGACCTCCCCTTGAGGGTTTTCTATCCTTCATCCGGAGCATCCATCCCTTTCCTTATTCCACCCCTCCTCTGGAGCCCACATTCTTCTTTCAAGGGTTCCAACCCCTCTTACTGTACCCCGGCCCCTCTTCCTCCCAAGGATCCCAGCCCTCCTCCCTGCGCCCCTGACCCTTCTTCAGGTTTACAATCTCTCTCCAAAACCTCATCTTAGGGCTCCCAGCCCTCTTCCTGGGTCCCTGTCATCTTCTGGGGCGTCCACTCATCCTTCCTGGGCTTCCAGCTCTTTAGCTGGCTTCTTTTTCAACTACATTTCCTCTTCCCTTCCCCACTCCCCTGTCTTGCATCTGATTGCCTTCCTGTAAAATGCTCTCATGCTGCTCCTCCCCTCCCACTGATGTATTTCTCTCCTTTTCCATTATCCTGCCTCCTCCCAACACCTCCCTTTCCATTACCTCACCCTTCCCCACTCCACTCCCAATGACTTACCCTCCATATGTCCCACTAATTGCTGCAGGGTAGAATACAGAGGCAAAGTAGGGGGAGTGGATATGGGAAGGGTATGTTGGAAGGGATATGGGGATATGAAAACATCACAGGGAAGGCATATGGTAGAGGGGCAGATATGAAAGGGTATAGAATGTGTTAGGATCGGGTGGGAAGGGGATATGGTAGGTGTGTGGTAGGGCAGGGACCACAGTCACTTCCCTCCTCACCAAATGACCCCACCTTAATCCTAATCATAACCCTCTATATTCTCAACACATGAAATCCTGGCCTGACACTGTGAGGGAAGGATGGGGACCCTGGATGGAAGATCTGAGACCCTGGAGTATAGATTGTATGGAAAGCTAAAGAAGGGGTGAACCCCAGCAGGAGGGATGGGAATCATGAAGAAGGGGTGGGGGCCTAGGCGGCAGGACAGGAGGCCCTGGAAGGTGGGGTGGGGGTATGTCAGGAGAATTGGAATCCTAGAGAAGGGCTTGGGTCCATAGGAGGAGCAGTAGGAGCCCTAGAAGGAGGTCAGGCGTCCCAGGATTGGGGCACGGGAAGAGGGGTGGGACAGGGAAAGTGTTGGCGACACAAAAGGTGGGATAGATACTTTGGATGATGGATGAGTAACACTCAAGGAGAGGTCAAGGTTGCTGGAGGAGGTCTCTTTTGAAATAAATATAAGATCACTAGGACTTGGTATCACTTTCTAAGAACTAGAGGTCACATTACTTTCTCACAATTGAATAAAATGTTTTGCTAAAGTGTGGGGGCCTATACCACATATGTAGAGGTCGCAAGTACCTGGGAGTTCCAAACAAGATACCATATCTAAATTGCATCTCCAGAAGCATAGATATCTTGGCCCAAGGACTTGGATCCTAAAGACTTGTCATCAGGTTCTTAGGACTTACATGGTATACCTCATCTTGTAAGGTTTTGATTGTGAGGAAGGCCCCCCATCAGAATGGAAGTATGTGGTGGAGACAGTCACTTTTCCATACATAGTCACACCTGCGCTGGTTCATAGACATTTTGGGCCACTTGCACGGTTGGTGCACAGCTGGAAAAGTGTATATAATATGCATTGACAATGCTCTAATCTTATTGAGATGTGCTGCTTTACTGCAGAAGATAGGTAACAAAACCCAGGGTAGAACACAGAGGCCAGCACATTACTACCCATGAAAGGGTGCGCGCAAACAAATTTTCACCCATCTAGGGAAGGGGGGGGGAGGGTAACAAATCTTGACCTCCTGCAGCAGTGTTAAAGATTATTAATCCCTTTTTACAATATTGAAAAAACATCCCCTTTTTTGGGGCGTCACTGTTTCACAAAAATAGTTCTTCTCCCTTGAAAATGGACTAACATAAACTGTGCTAAAAAATTACTAGCAGCCATTTTTTTTGGGGGGGGGAGGTTTCATGTGGCAAAAATCCCTATATATCTTGGAAATGGCCTAGGCTTTCAAATCCCTTTCATTTAATATACAACATAACTGGGAGTGATGAATAATGTATTTTTGGGGGTTTCTCAAAAATTTGTGGCAGCCATTTTGAATATTTGGCTTTGAGATGCTCGGGAAATGACTTTCTAGCTTGGCAAGTGTCTCAGACAGTCTGGTCTCTGAAATCCCTTCATTTTGAGGTATTACATGACCAGGAATGATAAATAATAGAGGTTTTACAGGTTTTCTCAAAACCGATTGGCAGCCATTTTGTTTTTGTAGTTTTAACATAGAAGGAGCCATTTTTGAGCTTGGCAAGTGTGATATTCCGATTTAGCACATCCAAATGACCCTAAAAAGTGATCTTGCCTGTTTGTACTCTAAAATGCCCCTTGGAGGGATTAGAATGATATTTCTGAAGATTTTGCCCAGTCTATGGAAATGAAGGTCAGTGTGCAACTCGGTAGATCATAATGATAACACAGAACACTTCTCTCCAAAGTCTGGCTTATAACTCAATGATAGTCTGAGGCCTATATTACATCATTAACAATAATCCAATGTGTATTCTATTGCAATTGTTGCTGATCGTGAATATTAAATTTTACATAACGGTCAGCATTATTTCATAGGCTTTCATAATGGCGTTTTTCTATAACATCCTATGGTATCTTTACATTGTTTTAGTCATCGTTTATCTGATGAGTCCGTTTAAGCATGTTGTATCAAGAACTTTGTTGTATATAATGTATGTTTTTTACTTGTTCATCATTATCTCACCTTTATCTCAAAACTCATAAAAAGGATTTGTTGCATTTTGCAACGAAATCTTTCACTTGGTCATGCCTGACTGAAGTCCCTATGACCAACTTGCGATAGCCACTACAGACTAAAGGCCGGGGCTTTTAGATTATCTATGTACTTGTGTATACCTATCTGCCAGCTGTATTGTCATCAAACAGCTGTATTGGTCCCATACAGCATAAACCACTTTGGTGCAGATGACATTCACTGCAGCAGGAAAGCCTGAAGCCCAACTACACAAGGTTTCCCTCCCTTTCCTCACCCCTAACACAATAATTGTGTTTGGGGTGGGAACGGTTATTGGAAGCCCAGTAGAAGGTTATAGCTACATGATCGAGTTATTTGTTATGAACTTATCAGTCACACCTTTGGTCATAATTCATATGTGCGATTGTGAGATCTGACAGAATATGACACAATAGAATAAATATCTAGATATGTGGCTCAACACGTGAGAAGGTACCTTCGCGGGGGATTTTTAGAACTGGTTTTGGCCACCAGGGGGCATAAGGATGGCAAAATAGTGAAAGATAATATTATGCCCAAAAATGTTTTACGGTAATTTTCTATGGAGAATACAGTAGTCCTCTGAGAATTATTCCATTTTTGCTGTAAATGTTTTATATTTGGAATGTAAATGGAACGTTTTTTATGAGAAATAGGCACATATTGCAATTCCCGGTTGCCATGGAAACCATTCCCGTTTTTTTTAAATGGAGCATTTTCATCCTAGTTTCTTGGAAATTCCATCAGTAACTCAAAACTCAAAACAGACCTTGAAAATTCCTACTGAAACCAAATTTACATAGAATATTCACACTTTTTATGGATATTTTCCAGCAAATCTGATTTTGTCATAAATTTTAGGAGTAATCATTGGATACGGTGCATTTAGAGCTTATCTGTCGTTTTGAGTTACAAGTAACAACACATGTTCAAGATATGATTCTGACAAAACTATCAGGAATATCTTAGCTCATATTATCTCATTTTAAAGATCTTGAAACAAACTTAAATTGTCAATTCCCCCCTCAGTATCCCATTTCATGTGCCTGGCCACATATGATGAAATGATGCAATAAACATCAGATCATGATAAAATTGTGCTTGCCTGTCCTGTCAAGCCATACAATGACATGGTCTGTGATATTATGAAGCTGTGAAAGGGTTCTGTATGATTGTCATACAATGGAACTACTTACGCCCATTCGAGTCCCAAAATATTGCATGTATAGATGAGCCAAACATCATGCAAATGATACTGTATACAATTATCCTTGCATAAGCCAGAAGATGATGAATTTAAACAGTCTGTTCTGCTAGTATATGTGCATTGTTTTATACATTTATACAATACTGATAAGTACATTTTATGTTTGTTTCTGGTTCACTTTATATTTTTTCATTTTAACATTTTTATTTGCAGGCCCAACAGACGACCCTTAAAGTCAGCCCACAAACTTTTCTTGTAACAAAAGTAAACCATTTTAATTATCTTAAGATAAGACTGCTATACAAGGAAGTAAATTGTTGTTCTTTTACAATATTTGACTGCCATACAAGGAAGTAAATTGTTGGTTTTTTTACTATATTTGACAGCAGTTCAGAACTAGCGTGTACTTCTTGAGGCATGATAAAAAAAACTATTTAAAGGACTTGCCGTGAGGACCTCCCCATTTAAATCTTCCAAAGCGAGGTTGCCATTTGCATTTAGTCACCAAAATCTTTGGTTGAATGGATTGCTGTGATTTGCGGCAGATTGGAAACCAACTTTATTTTACAGCTGGTCTAAGATTTAGCGGAGTGGGAGTTATGTACAAGCCTTTTTATTCTATTGGTGGGCCATTACAGTCCCACAAAGAAGTACCAACATGGCCCCTTGGTAGTCAATACTGTACATGTGACAAACTCATTAGTCACTCCCATTATGATGAGATCTGGGACATTGTGGTGAAGATTACACACTTGGGGGGTTTTGTTTTAAATTGTTCAAGGTTAAATACTTTATGGAAGGGATGGATGGGCAGGTTGCTTCTGGCTTGAAATGTAATTGTGCAAAATTCAAAGTTTCACCATCAGAAATATTTGTGTTACTTCAGTGAGGGTATTAGGTAGGATTAGAACCCAGCTCACTGCCAATTAAACTGGTGTTACTAAGCAAATAAATAATTCGGACTGCTGTTGCTAAGCAACCAGATGCATTATCAAATGCCCAATGACACCAATGACATTCTTAATTATGTATATATATATATAAATTATGATATTCTTTTGTCACTTTCCTTCCTTAAAGAGGGGACTTGGATACTGACAGGTATACATCACCCTTGGCTCAATTCAACAGTTTGCTGTCCCATGGATATAGCCAGAAAGTGAGCGTGATCACTCAGTACCATCAATGTTATATATTATATAACCTTCTGTATCTCACATGTCCTAGTCTTACTGTACATACTAGGTTATTTAATCATTCTAATATATATCATACATGTACTATTGTCTGTAACATGACTGTAGTATCGCCACACCTAACAACACTGCTTCAATATATCATATTATGTGCCAAACAGACTATTGTCTGCACCAATTACTGTTGTATCAACTATAAAGGTGCACTACTGTTATATTAACTGTAATGACAACTAATGTCTTGTCTGTTTGCCTTACAACTTCCTATCCTATATTAACTTAACTAGTAATAATAGCATGTCCCAATCGGCAATAACACTTTGTACCTCATAACTATTCATATCAAAGCATCGGATAGGAAATCAGTGGACATTTACCGCAAACCCTATCCTGTGCAATTTGATGAAGTAACAGCATTTTCTAAGATGACCTAGTCAAATAAATACATTTATTAACTCAAATAGCACATGTCTCTCTATGACGAACCCTACAGGAAGCCCTGCCAGTAATATAAGCGGACAGCTAATTAAAGGTGTTCAGACACCAGAGACATGCTTAGTGAGTTGTCTGGCTAATTAGCCCTACATCAAAAGGACCTTAGGCAGGACACCGCAGACGACCTAATTGCATAGAAATAGACATCCATCAACAGGTTACAATTATGGGCGACAGATAATTACTAGAAACTCAACAGTATGATTTACTTTCCCAAGGAAAAGATCTTACATTAGTAATTATTGACAAAATGAGAATCTCAGTCTAATGGTGAGGATTTTGAGGAGCTTTTTTGGTGAGGCATGGAGTCAAACTTTAAATATAGTATCCTCTTATCTAGAAGGGATTTCAGGGACATAAGATTGCTCGATTGCTCCATCCAGAAATAAAAAGTACTTTTCCATCCTAAAATTGGCACATTTCCTCGGGCATGCTAGAACAGACACGTTACACTTTTGAAAAATATTGGAAAGGCCCTTCCAGTACTATTCATAAGCATTCTCTATTTTGGGGTTACTGTAGTGTATGTGTTGCAATCAGGTGAGGGTATTGCGTCATCTCTTTTCTATGGTGCTGACCTCACCCTTCTAGACTGTTCCAGACTATGTTGCAATCAGGTAGAGGTATTGCATCATCCTTTTTCTACTGTGTACTATGTATGTTTCATCACCCAGTTAGGTTATCACATCGTACTTGTTTCTGACATCAGCATGTTGGTGTATTGCATCATCCTGTCTGTGGCCTATAAAAGGCAGTAATGTAGAGAGGGTGAAATCGGTAGCTACAAGACCATCATGGGAAGCAGATCTATTTCAGAGTGCTCCAGGATTATCCTACCTGTATACATTGGACTAAATTGAACTTGCTGAAGCTGGACTTTGTACCTGAGGACTATAGGAGACAATATTCTTTTGTACAGTTAAAGCTTAAGTTGGATTTACAGTTGAATCTACCATTTACAGTTCCATTCATATTCACTAAAGGACTTGCAAAGACTTCAACACTTTAAGACATTAAGGAGTGTATGGACTGTATGTGTGCTACTGTGTCAAACCATAGGAAATAAGTATCTACCAAAGAGATCTCCTGTGGCTAGTGTCTATGTGATTGCAGGATATTCATCAACTCTGTAAGAGTGCTCACACCTGTAACCTTCCCAGGTAGCAAGGGTATATTGGGCCAATGTTGACAATGATCGACTCCATCGCAATCGTTATACCAACCATGGCCCATTGTAGGTAATGCACACATTGGTTCAACATACAAATTACAATGATGGCCCACCCTTGGCAATTCCTATAATGGACCATTGCTGGGTTGACCGCTGGCCCAGAGCTGGCCCATGCTTGATATTGCTGATATTGACCCAGTGTTGGCCCAGTGTTGGGACATTTCAGGGCCATCATATTATTTCTGATGTTGGACCAACATAAATTCTAACTACACTTGTCCAATATTGGCTGTGATCTACACCAGGGGGATTCATTGTTGCCTGAAGAAAATCTTACCGGATGGCTCCAACTTTGCCATCATATTGGGTTATAAATGTGATCCCCAGTGTGCTCTACATGTTTAAAGGTCAGAGGAAGTTCATGGATGAAATTTGATATCTAAAAGTGCCATTTACTGCATGACATCAGTGGGAATTTGTCAAAAGGAACTTGAGGACACCTCATGTGTGGGTAATGGAGTTAGATAAGTCCTAAATCAGAGTAACACAGTTTGTATGGTGTCTAACCAATTTGGGATAGAGATCAAGATGGATTAAAAAGACAGAAATGGCTTTTTCTAAACTGATGATACTTGACAGTCATGTCTTAAATGTGTTTGTACATTCAATTATACACATAAAAATAGTGTTGTTCAATATTAGTGATTGTTGCAGCTGTCCTATATTGAGAATTATATGTTGGAGCCACATATGTATTTCAAGGTTGCCCCGATGTTTAATTTGTAACCTTGGAATAATGTAAAAACATTTTAATGTTGGCCCACCATTGGGCCAACATGAAATCAATATCCCTTTTTCCGAGCATGGGCCATTATGGGGCCAGCGGTCAAACCAGCGGTGGGCCAATATCAAAATGCCAATATTGGCCCATTTTAAAGTGGTATATTGGCCCAATGATGGCCCAATGTACTTATGTTACCTGGGTTGCTGTCATGTGGAAAAGGTAATAAACAGTAGCAAGTCAACCTCTGTCACAAGACTTTGTCTCAATCATTGGCTTTGGCCACTACAGTTACTATACGGCAACCAGATGCACTATTTTCACTAATAATTATTGGCCTCAAAAGATTGGCAATATCAACAATAATCCTAATGCGAGAACCAGCTGTTACACACTGCTTAATGAAGGCATTGGAAAGGATTTAAACAATGAATGAGGCGCTCCATTGGAATAGTAAATTATGCCAGTCTGGATGCAACATAAAGTTGTGCATTCTGTACAGCATAAACCACTTTGGGCTAAATGAAGTTCACTGCAGGAAATCCTGCAGAGCAATGTTCTACACAAGACCATCCTGCCTCTCCCACTCCAAACACAATTGAAAGCCCAGCCATCGACTTCCAAGCTAGGGGCCATTTTCCACTTATTCGATGGGAAATCTGACACCAAATCACACAAAAGAATAGGTAGGATACGATTGTGTGCTATCTTGTCCTTCCTCCCATATAATAAAAGGGCATGGTCTGTGCACAGTATTGTAAGGTTGTTGAAGCGATGAAGGCCAACGTGGTCGTCCACATCATACAATGCGGTAGAGATCAACGGATTATTTTTTAAATAGACTAGTCCATGCACATCATATTCAACAGTAATATCAATGCCTGATTGTGTATATAGCCAGAGGTCCACAATACTCTGTCTGAACGACAGGTTTCTCCACGAGTAGTGCATTGGATCGTATTGAGGCGGAGCCGAGTGTGATGCAATCCAATGCACCACGAGTGGAGAAACCAGGAGTTCAGACTGATTAGAGTGGATCTCTGTATTTATTTCATGCAATGCCTTATTGATTTCATCAAAATATACAATTAAAGATTGGTTTCATAGCTATTTTGGTGACATCAACGTGGAGATTTCTCCACAGGGGTGTTTTGGCTTTTTTAAATAGTACATAAACATAGTAACTTTGTTTCTCCACACACTCAGAAAAGTCAGCGTCATTGTCGCTAAAACCACCCTCACCTGAAGGTCAGGCAGAGCACCCTCACCTAAAAGTCAGGCAGTACCTGACTCTCATGTGAGGGTGGTTTTAGCGACAATGACGCTGACTTTTCTGAGTGTGCACATGAAATAAATAGACAAGCCAAGCAAAACATAAATTATACGAACAATACTGTATTTCCATGTACTGTCTAGCCGGGCTATATTATTGAAAACGTCATGCATGTATATGCGACCAGTTACAAGTTTGCGGGAATTGCTATAGGTATAAGGCAATAAGATACCTTCGTGCGTGTGTCTGCAAACTGACATGGCTTTCAGAGTGGCATGCAAAACGTATAAGTATATCAGAGAACAGTGGACAGTTATAACTTTTACAGTCACGACAATGATGACTAAGGCAAGCTAATAGGGGTATTGTTCAAGTTCTTGAGAATCACTATTAGCCACCGTCCACTGTGGAATTTCGGCAGACTAAGCCCATACATTTTCTATATAGCTTCGGCCGATTAGACCTCCCAAACTCCAAACCCATGTGTATTGGAGGAACAACTGACGTCGGGCCTGCGGGATCCTGGGGGGCCTCATGGGTTGGTGGGGGGACCAACACTCCACCCTCATCTGTAAACACGTAGTCATCATGATACCTGGAAAAGGCATACATGTCTTTTCCTTTTCATTATTTATCATAGTAGGTGAATTTTTCTGTATGTCCATCTCTGTCCCTCTTCTCCCTGTGTTGCATGTTGTTGTTTTTCTGGCTGTCTGGCTTGGGCGACCCAAACGCCTGACAAATAGATTTGGATCCCTCGGGCATGTATACCAGTATATCTTTGGGAACCGTAGCAGACACATAATCATTTCAATGCTACAAAAATGTATTTCGCATGCAAATTTTAATTCTAACTGATTTATTATAGTGGTGCCATATGGTGAACTTTATGTTTGAATAAAATTAATGCAAGACCCATGAGTTGGTCTGAAATCAGTGTTTCTTCTTTTTTAATGTTGAAACCTAGATGCCATAGAGTTACTTCTACCATGGGTTATATGGCTGCATATAGGGTTGCCATGCACTTAAAGGTCTGCATGTCCTCACGATACAGTCCGTATAAAGGTGACATCGTCGTCATAATGTGTTGGAGAGAGAGAGAGAGAGAGAGAGAGAGAGAGAGAGAGAGAGAGAGAGAGAGAGAGAGAGAGAGAGAGAGAGAGAGAGGGGGGGGGGAGGGGGGAGATTTTCAGGGGTGAAATAGGAAGGACTTTTCCAACTCCCAAACTCATGTACTTCACACTAAAATGTATCATTATATTGGTTGTTGTTGCTTTTACATTAGATAAGTGCCCTTTTTCTCTGTCGGGTACTTTCGATATTCAATTACCATGTGATACAATAACACAGTTATGATGGAACACAGAACTGTCTAACACACCTCAAATGCAACCTTGACTACAGTTATGGGATGTAAAAGTGAATTCAATGTTTTACAGATCTCGATATGGGTCCGGCCTACAAGATATGGAGGTTTGGGCTGAAATGTGAATGATCATGGAAATCAGAATATCTTCAAACAAATTGATGGCTACCGTCCACTGCGGAACTTTGGCCGATAAAGTCCACACATTCCTTTATGTAATTTAGGCCAAATAGAGCCCAGTGGATGGTGGCCAATACCATATTGCATTTGAAACAAGTCGTGAATGGCGACCATCCACTGGGGAACTTCGGCTGGTTAAGCCCATACATTCCCTATATATAACTTCGGCCGCTTAGAGCCTAGTGGACGGTGGTCATAAGTAGATCTACCCTTTTTCACTTAAATATCCTAAGTGCATGCAGCTTGTTTCTTTCTGTATTGTCATATGACCACCGTCCATAGAGCGTAAAGTAGGGAACTTCGTCAGAATGAGGCCAATGTTTGTATACAAACTTTGGTGACCACGATATATCCATCATTAGAAATGAGTATTTAATTGGTCGATTTAAGGTTTGTTGACAAAAAGACGGGTAAGGGCCATAACCCATTAGCCGATTTGGATGCATTATCAGCCAATATATCCATAAAACTATACTTCTAAGTACCACAGTGGGCCTTTTTTCGACGGTGTATTGGCCGATTATGCATCCAAATCGGCTAATTGGTTATGGCCCTAAAAGATAGTCAGCCGATAACATCAAAGGTGTCTGATATTTTCGGCCAAATTGTGGCCGACAATGGCTTATGTAGGGTAGATTCACCCAAAGACGGACCCACACCCTAAGTCGGACACCTTCAGACCTGTATTATCATAACAATGCATATATTTATGAATGTCTATGAATAGGGACGTAAAATTCAAGTGTTTTGCTTGAAGATAGAAGTAAAACCAAGCATTCGCACATATCATATTCATATGTAATGATACCCTGAACTGGCCCTGTTTTGGATTGAAGGGCTGGTGGGAAATCTTTAGATTTCTGTGGTACCACATGTCGGACATCATTGTTATCATGTTATATTATGAGGAGTATGATGCATAAGCTCTCTATAAAAGACATAGACAATTAGGCATATATATTCTGGATTTTATATTACAAAATACATAGGAATAACTACCATAAATTACTATATAAAACCCTTTAAAAGAGGTGCTCCAATTTCACCTAAAGTCGGACACCAATTTCCAATTGGTTTTCTTCATCACACAGATAATGGAGTAATCAGATTTATGACTATAATAATATATATATTATATATTACTTATCTTATCTGGCAATCTACCATGAAAATATGAAAATGTGCTGATTCATTATTTTGTAAAATGAGAAAATATACTTTTCTGGTATGAGTTAGGTTCATGGTAGTTAAGCACATACTTCCTATGGAAATATCTTATATATCTTTAATGGGAATTATAACCTTGGACTATTGGATTATTTCTACCTATTTAATTAGAAGATCTACCTTGTATTTCCTTACAAAAACAAAAGAAAACTAAAATGTCCGACTTCAGGTGAAATTAGCCTTTCTAATTCCCAGTTTTTGAATAAAAATATTTGGGTGAAAAATACTTTAAAACCTTTATATTATTCATAGGTCATGAAGTATGAATACTCCCCTATCCATAGGTATGTCATAATTAATTGTAAGTTAAATAGGGCCTTCCCCACACTCAATGGGAAAAGGGTTGCATTGGCAGTGACAACGAGCGTCCGAAAGTGGTGAATCTACCCTACATGGAAGTGAGGGGGGGTGGGTAGTACTTGTACCACATGCTACACTGATAATAATGGCCCTGGAAATGTTAGTCACTACTGACTACACTTCTATAGTCACGTGAATGTAGCAAAAACGACTATACCAAGTTAGTCACCTATGTCTATAGTAAGTTAGTCATATAGTCAGCCTATAGTCAAGCATTAAAAGAGCTGATTTGGGATATAATAGTCAAGTGACTATGAATTTAATGTTTTAATGCTCTAAAGTAGTCACACTGACTAATAGATATACTCCATCATGAGATGGCAGGACAATAAGTCAGGACAAGCACCCCCCTGGCATCTACCCCCAAATCATCTACCCTAGGGCCTATTATCTACCCCCTAGGGCATCTACCCCAGGCCAACTACCCCTACCTAGGACATCTACCCCCTGGGACTTTTACCCCTATGGGCATCTACCCTGGAATTTTACCCCCTAGGACTTCTACCCCTTAGGACATCCACTGACTTGGAACCTACCCAAGACATCTACCCCCTGGACATCTACCCCCTGCAACATCTACCCCCTGTGACATCTACCCCCTTTACTCTAGGACTTCTACCCCTGTGAACATCAACCCCCCACATACCCATATGGTTGAGTCATATCATGTGGAGGGGGTAGATTTCTCCAGGGACATCAGACATCTACCCCTGGACATCTACCCCCTGGGAATCTACCCCCGTGGACATCTACACCCTAGGATTTTATCCCCTTGCAAATCTTTTCCCTGGAGTTTTGTCCCCTTAGGACTCTACCCCGTAGGACATCCACCCCCTTGGACACCTACCTCAGGACATCTACCCCCTGGATATCTATCCCCTTGGATGTCTACTACCTTTACCCTCTAGGACTTCTACCCTGGGGACATCAACCTCCTCGACATGCCCATATGGTTGAGTCATATGTGGATGGGGTAGATTTCTCCAGGGGTAGAAGTCCTAGGGGGTAGATGTTCTAGGAGTAGATGTCCCAGGGGCTATATGTCCAGGGGGTAGATGTCCTGGGGTAGAAGTCCTACGGGGGTATAAGTCCAGGGAATCAATGTCCAAGGGGATAAAAGTCCTAAGGGGTAGACTTCTAGGGGTAGATGTCCAGGGGTAGATGCCCAATGTCCCTTGAAAAAATCTTCTCCCTCCACATGATATGGCTCAAACATATGGGCTTGTGGATGGGGTAGAACTCCTAGAGGGTAAAGGGGGTAGATGTCCAAAGGGATGGAAATTCTAGGAGGTAGAAGTTTTAAGGGGTAAAAGTCTGGGGTAGATGTCCAAGTATAGGGTTAGATGTCCAGGGAGTAGATGTCCAGAGGTAGGTGTCCGAGCGGGTGGATGTCCTAGGAGGTAGAAGTTTTAAGGGGTAAAAGTCTGGGGGGCAGATGACCAAGTATAGGGTTAGATGTCATAGGGGGTAGATGTTTATGGGGTAGATATCCGGGGGTAGGTGTCCAAGCGGGTGGATGTCCTAGGGAGTAGAGTCCTAAGGGGATAGGTGCCAAAGGGGATAAAAGTCCTGGGGGTAGATGCCCTAGGTGGTAGATTCCCAGGGGGTAGATGTCCAGAGATAGATGTTGGATGTCCCTGGAGAAATCTACCCCTTCCACATGATATGACTTATTTTGGGCATTAGGAGGGGGTTGCTGTCCCTAGGGGTAGAAGTCCTAGAGGGTAAAGGGGGTAGATGTCCAAGGGGATTGATGTCCTAGGGGGTAGAAGTTTTAAGGAGGTAAAAGTCCAGGGGATAGATGTCTAAGGGGATTAAAGTCTTGGGGGAGAAGTCCTAGGGGGTAGATTTCCAGGGGTGGAAGTGTTAATGTTGTGGTAATGTTTAGCATGCTTAGGACATCTACCCCTTGGACATCCATCCCCTGGACTTTTACCCCCTTACAACTTCTATCACCAGGACATATATCCCCTGGACTTTTATGTCCTAGGGGGTAGATACTCAGGTGGTAGATATCCAGGGGTAGATGTCTGGTGGTAGATGTCTGGGGGTAGATCTCCGGGGGTACCTGCCCTAGTACCATTGGATGAAGTAGATGGGTATGGGCCATAATTATGCCTGGCACACTATAACCCTTGGCACTGTCAACTTCTGTATATTCTAGTCTGGAAGCCTCGAGATTCACAGCTACATGATCATAATTTGAACAAAACCACATGATACTTCAATCAAAATCATGAATGCATGTGTCCTATGATGCCTCAAGTAAACATACTCAACATTAACACAAGAGCTAACGCACAGGGACATATGTAAAGGAGTGGTTTAGATAGAATAAGATGTGCCTACCTGAAGTCAGTTGAGCATTCAATTTTGAATCCTAACTGTTTCCTGTGCACACATTCCTGTGACATCATCAATTTGTGTGATCCACATATAGTCACTACTGACTATCTTCACGACTAATATGTGACTAACATATGTAATCATCTGACTACGGGGGTCAAAATATGGTGGTATAGTCAGTACTGACTATAGGTTTTATTATCAGTGTACTGTGCATCTCTAGGCTTCCAGACTAGAATATACAGAAGTTGACTGTGTGAAGGGTTATAGTGTGCCAGGCATATGGCCCATGCTCATCTACATTATCCAATGATGCTAGGGCAGGTACCCCCGGACATCTACCCCCCGAAATCTACCTCTGGACATCTACCCCCAGACATCTGCCCCAGGACATCTACCCCGTGAGAATCTACCCCCTAGGATATAAAAGTCCAGGGGATGGATGTCCTGGGGGTAGAAGCCGTAAGGGGGTAAACGTCCAGGGGATGGATGACCAAGGGGTAGATGTGCTAAGCATGCTCAACATTACCACAACATTAACACCTGGACTTCTACCCCTGGAAATCTACCCCCTAGCACTTCCCCCCCCCTAGGACTTTAATCCCTTTAGACATCTATCCCCTGGACTTTTACCTCGTTACAACTTCTACCCACAAGGGCAACAATCCCCTTGGACATCTACCCCCTTTACCCTCTAGGACTTCTACCCCTGGGGACAGCAACCCCCTCCAAATGCCCATGATAAGTCATATCATGTGGAGGGGGTAGATTTCTCCAGGGACATCCGACATCTATGCCTGGACATCTACCCCCTGGGAATCTATCACTTAGGGCATCCACCCCCGTGACTTTTATCTCTTTCAGCACTTATCCCCTTAGGACTCTACCCCCTAGGATATCCGACCGCTTGGACACCTACCCGTGGACATCTACCCCCTAGACATCTACTCACTAGGACATCCAGGGACATCTGACGTCTACCCCTGGAGACATCTCAAGGGATATTGGACATCTACCCCTGGACATCTACCCCCTGGAAATCTACCCCCTAGGACTTTTATCCCCTCGGATATTGATTCCATGGGCTTTTACCCCTTAGGACTCTACCCCTAGGACTTCTACTCCCTTGGACACCTGCCACAGGACATCTATCCCCTGGGACATCTACCCCTGGACAAATCTACCCCTTCCATATATGACGTATATGGGCATGTTGAGGAGGTTGATGTCCCCAGGGGTAGAAGAGGATAAAGATAGTAGACATCCCAGGGGATAGATGTCCTAGGGGGTAAAAGAATGGGATTTAAGTCCAGTGGATGGATACCCTAGGGGGTAAAAGTCATGAGGGGGTAGTTTCTGGGGGTAGATGTCCAGGGGGTAGATGTCTTGGGGTAGGTGTCCAAGGGGGTGGATATCCTATGGGGTAGAGTCCTAAGGGGGCAAAAGTCCAGGGAAAAGATTTCCTAGGGGATAAAATCCTAGGGTGTAGTTGTCCAAGGGGCTAGATTCCCAGGGGGCAGATGTCCAGAGGTAGATGCCTGATGTCCCTGGGGAAATCTACCCCCTCCACATGATATGACTCAACCATATGGGTATGTGGGGAGAGGGGGGTTGATGTTCCCAGGGGTAGAAGTCCTAGAGAGTAAAGGGGGTAGATGTCGAAGGAGGTAGATATCCAGGGGGTAGATGTCTGGGGGTAGGTTTCAAGGCAGGGGATGTCCTAAGGGGTAGAAGTCCTAGGGGGTAAAATTCCGAGGGGTAGATGCCCAAAGGTTAAAAGTCATAGGGGGTAGATGTCCTAGGTAGTGGTAGTTGGCCTGGGGTAGATATCCTAGGGGGTCGATAGAAAGCCCTAGGGTTGATGTCTTGGGGGTAGATGCCAGGGGGGTACTTGTCCTGACTTATTGTCCTGCCGTCTCATGATGGACCATATCTGTTAGTCAGTGTGACTACTTTAGAGCATGAAAGCATTAAATTCATAGTCACTTGACTATATATCCCAAATCAGCTCTTTTAATGCATGACTATACGTTGACTATATGACTAACTTACTATAGACATAGGTGACTAACTTGGTATAGCCGTTTTTTCTACGTTCACGTGACTATAGAAATGTAGTCCGTAGTGACTAACATTTCCAGGGCCATTATTATCAGTGTAACATGATCAGAATTTAAACAAAACCACATGATACTTCAATCAAAATTGAGAATGCATGTGTCCTATGATACCTTAAGTAAATAAGCTCAACATTAACACAAGAGCAAATGCAGAGGGAAATGTGTAAATGAGTAGTTTAGCTAGAATGAGATGTGCCTACCTGAAGTCAGTTGAGCATTCAATTTTGAATCCTAACTGTTTCCTGTGCACACATTCCTGTGACATCATATGATCCACATATAGTCACTCCTGACTATCTTTTGACTAATATGTGACTAGCATATGTAATCACCTGACTACGGGGGTCAAAATATGGTGGTATAGTCAGTACTGACTATAGGTTTTATTATCAGTGCATACATCATAGCAACTCCTAATTTCATTTATATAATTTATGTTTATATGGTACAACAAGACATAAAGCTGTAGACTAGTATTGTAATTGTGGCACAAAGGTCGGAATATCACAAATAGTAAATGTCCCCCCAGTGGCTTTAAGTTTAAATTAAAGCAAAAACATATTGGTATATCAAACAGTATTCACATGGCGTCATTGTATGCTACAGTTAACCTATGCAAAGTATAAATCCAAAGCCACACAGGCGTCATAGCATCCTACTAATTTGCTGGGATGAGATATAAAAGGTACTTTTATGAGAAAGACTGCGTCCTGACTTCACAGACACCTTGCCTGCAAGGAAATCCTTTTTGTGTGATACAGACGCTCTACCTTAAAACCGGGGATGTGACCTATGTATGATGCTAAAGGATGCCTGACTGTGGAGACTGTCTAATACACGTGACTATCATTTTAGGTGACTGATAGCACTGGGATATACAGACCAAATATGAACCGAAATCCTAACAAAATTGATGAAGAAATGAGTGTGAAGCATATAATATAAAATCAGGCTCGGGGCCACAAAGACAGATTGGATAGGTTCCAGTATCTAGATCCCGGGTAATAGAAAGGGGGGAGGACCGGGCAGAAATACCCATCATGATTACTACCACGTGATTATCTCCTAATTACAGGAGTGTGGCGAGGAGTTAAAAATATGGGGACCAAAAAGGGTCACTGGTCCTGTTTTTCTCTTCTCATTTGACCCCTTGACATGCCATCTCACCATCCAAACAGACTACACTAAGGTTGTCAGGGTTGCAATGGTCGTCAGAATTGGCAGGCTCGATGCATATAAGATTAGGAACAGCATTGTATAGGTGTTAGGTCTCGGGTTGTCAAAAGTATGAGTATGGCCAGGTTTTGGCTGACAAGAATATTTTCTCTAGATACATGATCATAGAGGTGATAAGACAGCCTAGTTTATTAAGTTAGTGCCACTAGGGGTTCATCTTTTGTATCATCAGGTCTTCCCTGGGGACAATGTGCATCATACCAATGGGAATTACATGAAAATGCCGGTGCCCTTTGGTACACAAAAGAGGTAACTATACTCGCCAACAATGTACCATTTGCTTAATGTTGCCAAAAGCATGCATTGTTTACAATATTTCATTTTCCCATTAGATTCTTCACAAAATATTTCATATCACTGGTATTTGGAACATCGCCCGTCCGATTACAAGTGGTGTCTTTATCAATAATATCAAATCCCCCTCCCCCCATCCCATCATTGTATATACATTGTATGTTACAATGAAATATCCCACAGGGGAGATTGTGAATCAGTTCAGGTTTGGGGCTGGTGTGTGCCAGGTTTGAGACTGGCATTTATTTGCCTGGTGGGTCTTCTAACTGGTTACCCTAGATGTGTCTGGAAACAGGATTATTCTCTCAGTGTGGGCCTCCAGGCCAAATGGCATCTGCGGTAGGTCTACACACAGTAGATAACTTGAGTAAATGTTGGTGACACTATACTTGCTTTAGTCGGAATATTGACCATTCACATGGAATGGTAGTACTGTGAAGTAAGTCGCTCGTATCTATAACCTCCATCTAGACATTGAAGAAATCATATAAACCACACATGGGGTTTATATTTTTGCCACTATATAGCACAGCAGTATGCTTGTAAACCTTGCAATTGTGTACATATAACCCACACATGGAGTTTGTTTCTTGTTTACGAGATTGGTGGCAGGTTTCCGAAGACTGCTGGTCTTGTATAAGTGCAGGGGAAGAGGTATTGACATTATTTCTTATAGTATAGGGACTCCAGAAAAATTGAGGATTATTAAAAAGGCTATTTCTTTTCTTCTATTGTGTAGAACATAATGTGATATTATGAAGGCTCGAACCGGTATTAATTGACCAAGAATATCATATACGATTGCTTTGTCTCCGCCTACAAGTCGAGGACAAAGCATATCCACACCTGCTACCTGGTACCTACACCTGCCACTAGTGGTGCTGCACCACCCTATTGTATATAAGGGGCATGCGCTACTAGCCAGTCAGAGAGAGCTGGGTAGGGTACCATCGCATACCTAATGTACAATCAACCCAAACTACACACCTAATCGCCGATTGTAGTGTTACTTACTTTCGTGCATATCAAATCTCAGATATTAGTGCAATGCTTATTGACGATGGCCCGATATGACAATAAGAAACATAATATAAATCTTTTGGAATTTCTTTTTCTATCTATCATAGAACCTGGGCAATCATCAGAATCTGATATGTGCCAACAAAACCCACCAAGTTCCCCCAGTACATCTTCTATTTACACCACAGTTGGCTGAGAGAACAAATGAAATGGCCTAACTGTATTTTACTTATACCACAGGGGGCACAGAGAACAAAGCATTTCACACCTCTTGTATACTCTATACAGCTAGTGGCATAAAGTAGTTATAGGACTAGTACCAATCTGTAGGGGTATTCAGTGAAGTAGCCTATAAGGCTCACTCACTGTATTTCGCGTACAGATTGGTACACGTCTTATGACTACTACATACATGGCTGTATGTTGATGCGGTCCATTGAGCACTCTCTCCTACTGTGGGTGTAAGTCAGATATGAAACGTGTGACTAGCTGCATGAGTGTAATAAGCCTTGGACAATGGTAATTGTCCAAGGTGTCAGCCCTGTCCCTATCACTCATACAGCAAGTCACTTGTATCATATCAGTAGCATTCATAACTTCATAGGGTTTCACCTGTTTCATATATGGATAGCTGCACCAAAATAACCACTTGCACAGGGGCGCACCTAGCGGATTCTTGGGTCCCTACTTATAATGGACTAAAATATGGTTTTGTATAAGCATCTGACAAACTGCTCGGGCCGTGGCCCGAACTGAAGAGCACTTGGCATTATATCGGCCTCGAGGCTGCCTGGCAGCAGGAATGTGCCTGGACAAATTCATATCTGAAGAAAATGATGTTTTATTCAACCCAACCATAGCCAGAAAAAATACTGCCTAAAGCATGGCCACCGTCATCCACAGCATTATGGGCCTACTCAATAATGTTAATCAATTCTCCATACGAAATTGAGTCTTCTACTAGAAGCAGAATAATTGCAGCCTTAGACTATTCCAAATGCACACGTAAACCAAGTTAATGCATAGCATGCTTGAATTTATATGGTTGGCACAAGAAACAATTCCATTAGGAATGCTGTTTAGCGTGACTATAGGAGCCCGCCCACGCCAACGGATATGGAGAAGTCTTCTTTTTTAGTACATAAAATATGCCAGGGCTGTCATCCTGGCTTAATGCACCCTTGTCTGCCTGCAGACAGTATGGAAGTAGTTTCTATTTTAGCCTGCAGGTGTGAGAGGAAGGTAAAGGTTGGGTAATGCATTTAATTACAATGTAGGGGAAGGTTGCCAAAATTAGACCCCCTAAGAACTTTTCGCTGTCTAGCGATTATTTCTAATAATTTGAATCTAAAAAGTATAATTATGCAGGGTAAGCCTAGTCAAAGGCATTCTAATAGTGAAGAAAGTTTGAGATTCGAATTATTTTAGCCAGGGAAAGAATAATGCAAGAGGTCCAATTATGGATACGGGGATAAATTGGATCACCCGGCATCCAAAATTGGACCAATGCGTAATTCATTTCAATTTCCTTACATATTGTTAGTGGGGGGAGGGCTCAGAACAAAATTTAAGTTCTCGCGACCTTGCATCATCCCACTTTTTTTGGGGGGTGGGGGGGGGGATTTCACAATGACCGAAATTACTGAGGGCAGGGGGAGTTACCATCTGGGAAAATCTACCACCCCTCCCCATATCAGCTAGATATAAATGTGACATTACCAAATGTGACATTACTGAAATTGTGTGCCAATTACTGTAAGGCCACACTTTTTTATTCTTTGGGTTACGTGCCCTCCGCACTACCATGAAAACCCCAGCAATAAAAATAAAATTGTGAATCTCCAATTAAATTGTGATATATCAGTTTTTACAGTGTGTAAATAGGACTATTATTAAAGTTTTTAGGTGCTAAAACGTGAAAGACAAAATTATATTTTATTTTAAATTCTTTTTATTTCGTCCTCCGTACTTGAGAAATTCTCATCGTGCCCGTAACCCAAAGAATAAGAATAAAAAAAAGTGTGGCCTAACTAAGGGAAATAGGGCTGGTCCAATTAAGGAGCCGGCCCAAGTTTGGCAACTTTCCCCTACTATTAAAGCATAAGCACTAGACATGGCCAACAGGAGGAAGTCGTGGTCCTGGCATAGTTGATGTAATTAAAACAATATATTGGGGGGAGGGTAGACATAGGGAAAAGACATTTATTACTAGCTGATATGGGGAGGGGTGGTAGATTTTCCCAGATGGTAACTCCCCCTGCCCTCAGTAATATCGGTCATTGTGAAATTCCCCCCCCCCCCCCAAAAAAAAAAGTTTAATAAAAGTTAAATTAAAACAATAATATATATTTTGATTTAGAATTTAAAAATTGCAAACGCCGGTGGGATGACGCAAGGTCGCGAGAACTAAAATTTTGTTCTGACCCCTCCCCCGCCAGCATCGGATTATCACATAGTACTACACAGTAGTAGTAATCTTGTCCCCCCATCCCCCCGTCCCACCCCCACAGAGTGCTATCTTTTTTTCAATATGAGCGACAGCCCCCCCCCCTCCAGATGGCTTTAAATTACTTGACTCTAACCTTGAACCCAGTGAAGGACACCCGATACTGAGGATGGTGATAATTAGGCAGAATGAGGGGGATTGGTGTGAGGAATTTGGATGATGAAGCGGTAATGATTATAGAGATGCCTTATTTACGATACATACAGTCATGACTGTCAAGCCAAGAGCTGGTAACCTGATTACGAGAGGTGAAGATAGGGGACACCTGTAACCCGGGGGGGGGGGGCACCCCCTCAGCATTGGTTACTACCCAGGTATGTGTGAACACGTTTCTCTAAGGCTCCTTACAGCTGCTGAAATGGGGTGCTTTTTAGGCAATTTCGGATGAAAAGGATACATTTTTGGGCCCAATGACTGGAGAAAAACTGTATACAGCTTTTCGCAGATACATTTTTATGTCACGTTCACGTTCAGAGTGGGAAGTTTTTGGTCACTAAAAGGGGGGGCTTTTTAGGCAATTTCAGATGAAAAGGATATGTTTGGGCACAATGACTGGAGAAAAACTGTATTCAGGCTGTGTCTCACGACCTTGGGCCAATGTTTTCGTCTCTGACCGGGTGCCAGCTCTGACTGGGTGCCAGCTCTGACCGGCCTTAATAAAAACGGGTTATTTAGGGCAGATGATGATAAGAATGGGCAACTAATTACTAGTTTAAAGAGTTATAACATCCATTAACCTTTTCAGCCAAATTATATCTACATCTGACCTAAATAACCCGTTTTTATTAAGGCCGGTCAGAGCTGGCACCCAGTCAGAGCTGGCACCCGGTCAGAGACAAAAACATTAGCCCAAGGTCGTGAGACACAGCCTTCAGCTTTTCGCAGATACATTTCTATGTCACGTGCAGAGTGGGAAATTTTTGGTTACGGTTTAGGCCAACTTTTGTGGGTTATTTTCTATTATTTTTATCAATCACTCTTGATGATGTTGTTTTTCTCTTGTTCCGTTAAATTCGGGTATGATTTCTGCCCAATATCACGTGAAAAAGGTTTTATTTTGTTGATTTGCCTTCCATGATAAGGGTCCTTAATTTGTGGTGATGTTAACACATAGTTAGTGTAAGGAGGGATAGAAGGCCCGGTGGGACAAAAGGCCCACTTACTCACCCTGCCTCAGAAATAAACTAAATCCATAACTTCAACAGTTGGGACAAATGGTGCAATATAGATGACCTCTCTGAGAGATTGAGAGTAGTATCAGATGATAAATCTGGCCAACATTTTGAAAAAATGAAAAAAAAATTGTTACCAATTTTTTCTCTTTATTTTTACCAATTATGTAGTTCAATAAATGTTTCACACAAAATCTGTTGGATAGTACATTAGCCATTTTAAAAATGAAATTTAAGCAAAAATAATTTATAGAATTGTGTAGTACTATGTGATAATCCGTTTAGTGGCATTTCAAGATAATGTTGGGTAAAAGGCCCATTTGGGGTAAAAGGCCCATTTTGGTTAGGGGATAAGAGGTCCATGATATAAGGGCAGTTGGATAGTGTATTAACTATAATTTAAGCATAAACAAAATATAAAAGTGAATATTACTTGCAGATCTGTACTGTGACCTTTTAAGAAAGGGTGTAGCATTATGTAAAAGGTCTTACCGCTCGTGTGGGCCTTTTATCCCAGTAAAGGGTGCGGGCTACAATTCTTTTGGGGTTGTCAGCTTCCCAGTGATAGGAAAGTTGCCAAGAAAAGAGAGTTCAATTTGTCCTCGGTTCTTGCAGCTCAAGGCTGACAAATCCGTGAACAAATAATCATGTTGAACTCGTTGAAATAAAAGATACACAGAAAAATGTGAAGATTTTTCCTAATATTGCCCATAATATATTATATTATATGAATTAGTGGGCCTTTCACCCCCTACCTACCCTACTATAGGAAATATAGCGAGTGCCCCCCTCCCCCCATGGGACCCATAGGGCCTATCATCAATCACACCCATACCAGGATGCTGCACTAATTAGGTCTATATCGAGGCGGGGAGGGCGAAGATGGGTAAGATGGATCCCGGGATGGATCAGTGGCGGATTATGGGGGGGGGGGGGACATGGGGCAGGCCTGCTCTGGCTCACTTGGATAAAAAAAAAAGGGGGGGGGTCGGAAGGGAGAGGAGAGAGAGGGAAGAAAGAGAGAGAGGAAGGGAACTCAGAACCTTTCTAGAAACTAAAATAAAAAAATTTAAAACGTTCGTTTAAAAACGTTTTCTATAAGTATGTATGAAAAGGGTCTTCCTCCAAACGTTTGCAAACGTTTGGAAAACGTTTCTTAGTTATGTCATAGTGCTATAGTACAGTTAGTATAAAATGGTATATACTCATTCATAAGATTAATGTAAAACTTGTTTGTGAGTGTGTTCACATAATTCTCAGAACTATGGATGCAGTAGTGCTGACTCTCTGCATTACCGATTACCCAAAAGACATTATTGGGAACCCACTTCCTAGAACCGATAAAGTTCTGTGACGTCAATGGTACCCGAGCCCCATTGGATGAAGGGCACATTAAACCCACGCTGGGTATTTCCCTGTGCAGACAGTCACAATACCCACATCATGGGAAGGGATTACATCAGTGGATATTTTGAGTAACATTACAGCATTACCCACTTTCATATTTGGATGAGGTGAACTATAAGACTGAGACAGGTCTCCCATAGAATGAGAGAAGGAAATACAGAGGAAGACAGGAGACATCCTGACCATGGAGGACTGAAGCTCTACTACAATGTAACAGGACATGTGCGGGACTGTGGGGAAGGTGTCATTGACAGTCCACAGGCAGGAGCCAATGAGGGCTCTACACCAGCGGGATCCCACTCAGCATAAAAGGACATAAGAGCTGATCAAACAGGCAATACTCTTCAGGACCATATACTACAACAGGAATTGTGATTGTGATAGTTTGGACACTATACATTTGTGCATAGATTGGAAACAGTTTAGAATTATTGTACTTCAAGTTGGAATTATTAAAAGTACTTCTTTATACATCCAAGCAGTTCCTCATCTTTAATACATCTATAACCTATAACACAGAACGCTGTTATAATTAGCTGGGTGGCCCTTTTAATGCCAAAATCTTCCTAACCCCAAACCCAGCCCTTTCTGATTCCCAAACCAGACCCTTTCTGATGCAAACACGCGATAGCTCTCCTGGGTGCGCGGACAAACGTTCTAAGCATAATCTTAATCTGTAAACTTAGAGGTTGGGTTAGGGTAAGGGTTAGGGTCAGGCATAGCGGGTTAGGATGCTTTAAGATAATGGGTTTTTAAGATTTTCTAAGATTATGGTTAGAACATTTGTCCACGCACCAAGGAAAGCTAGACCCGACGAGACTTTCTGATACCAAGCCGAGCCATTTCTAGAAGTTAAAGCTGGCCCTGTTGATAATAAAACCTGGTCCTTCCTGACCCCGAACCAGGCCCCTTCTGATTCCCAAGGCTGGCCCTTTCAAACATCCAGGCCTACCCATTCCTGACCCCCAAGCGGTGCCATTTCTAATACCAAAAGTTAGCCCATGCATCTCAACTTGACACATTCTGACATCCAAACCTGACCCTTTCCAACACCAATCATAATGAAAAATACAGAACAAAGCCATAAGGTATTGGGTTACGTCCCCCCCCCCCCCTCCGCCGCACCCACACTAGCTACGTGAATTGAAAATCGTATTCTCTATAAATTATGTTATTTAAGTATCCCTCCAATGGAGTGTGATGCAAGGAGCATAATTCTTTTGGAATTTTGTAAATCGGAATAAAACTTCCAACAGAATTAGCAAATAACCACCTCATTTTAGGGCTCATTAGAGGAACTCCATTAAACTAGAGACAGTAGAAAAGGAGATAAGGGTCATGGCACCCAGATTATCACTCCACCCACACTTGTGGGTCTCCCAGGTAGGTGTGAGGCCGCCTCTAGTGCAGTGCCTCCCGGGAGGCACTGCACTACAGGCGGCCTCATGGCTCCTGAGCCTCTAAATCTTGCTGCTCCCATTATTTATTTCCAGTTTGCCATAACCTTACACTACCCATATACCCTTCTATTATATATCACTGTATTCCCAATTAATCAAAGTATAAGACCAGACAATTACCATAGTGATCAGTTCAGCCACTTTTAAGTGGTGAGCTTTGAAGAAACACACTTTGATTAATGATATACTTATAGTTGTAGTGCATACGAGATAATTATACCCACGGAAAGCCCTATATCTCCTCTTGATGACTGGACCCCTAAGTCTAGGATACACCTGCTGCTATCTAGTGGCAAAAGCCCAAATGTAACACCTGTCAGCTGTCCAGGGTGGCCGTAGCTGGGGGCAGTGAAATCATGGGCTCTCCTGGACGATTTTGGCCTGTTCACTAATACAACTTATATAAACCATTACAAAATTATAACAGGTCGATGGACAACATGATAAGGATTCCATACATGTATAGTGTTTAGTATTTGAGGCATCTGGGGCTTGGGAATGATGGTGGGGAGTGCAAATACGGCACACAAGTCCCGTTTTCACTGACAGCGACACCCGCAGTTCACGTAGCTAGTGGCCCACACACACTTCCCCCTTCACAAATTCCTGGATCCACCACTGTGGATAATGCGTCGAAGAAATGATATAGTGTGGACAATAAACAAAATGAATGATATTACTTCGCCGGAAAAGTATATTATACTTGATTACCATTTACCCGTCCAGTACTGTTCATATATGCAGAGTGCTCTATTAGATTTGGACACATTTAAACCTGTATTTTCTACCTTCTTTGGCTTCTGCTTGATGGTTTCTTTAAGCCCGTGTTGTTTTGTTGGTACTTGAGTTCTCTCTTTTTGGGACTGGGTTCGGGATGGGGAAGATAACGTTAATTAACCACTTTGCACTGATTTTATTTTCATTTTTATCAAACTCTTATCGTGAAATCCAAGGAAATGATTCTACTCTCTTTGATTTCGACGACTGTGTACTTGGTGGTGGATAGAAATTGCTGGTTATGGACACATAAACAATCCAGAACCATTGTCTGAAGCATGTCTAAAAGTATAATGATCCTATAGGTTGATTAGTAGGAAATAAAGGGATGATAATTATATACATACGCTGTATGGGCCTACCTGTAAACCAATATAGTGTGGAGAAGGAAAGAAATCTTGATGTCGAACTTAATGTTTGACTAGGTCCTATTGGCGGAAAATTGATAATGTAATTGTATCCTTTAGAGAATTGAACGAAAATAAATAAATAAAATTGCGATTGAAGGCTGTGTGCGCCCAAAGGGTGAATTACAACAAGAGTCCCCTTTGTTGGGAATCCCTTCACAAATTACATCGTGTTGACTTCTTGTAGACCCTGATCCAATTGTCCAAGTTGACTAAATTGAAACGCAATTGTCGATAAGAGTAAAACTATATTACCTCGCCACATGTCCTGGCCTAGCCTTAGCCTATATCGATTGACTTACTTTGCTACCGGTACCCAGAACTGTGAAGTTTCTCCTTCAATTGGTATATGGTATTATTTGATATGTAGCTACATTTCCGGATGAGTCACCGTTTATATCTATATTAACAAAACTTGGTAGGGCCTATGGATTCGTGCTAATAGAATATCAAAACTACAATATTGTAGTTGAGTAGAGTCCTGCCGTTGTGAGCAGGTGAGCAGAGCCCTGCTTTGTGAGTTTTGGGAGCAGGTGCGCTGAAGCGCGGGAAGCGGAACGCACCTCCTCAGTAGCGTTCTCTAGTGTCAAATGTCAGCACTAAAACTCTCTTTTTTTTTGCTGCCACCTAGCGGAGAGCGTCGTCACTACAATATCAGTGTGTTGGCAAAACATTTGGAAGATGACATACACAAATACTCCCTAATTTACCGAGTTGACAGCGTGTTGTCCTGAATGACAGTCGTATGGCGCAGGTGAGATGGTGAACCTTTCAATTCTTCATTCTTTCAGTTCCAATGCATCCATACTAAGCGACAAACAGTTGAGAACGTTTCCTATGTTGAGCGATGATTGAGGAAATGAGCTAGTATTGTCATAATTGAGGCTCTGTGTAGGCCGTTCAGGCTAGCCTGCCATGGCACAGACATTCAGCTATTAATTAATCATTCTCTTCAGGGTAATTGACTCAGGGAGCTACTGCTCCCAGAGTCTTATGCGACGCCTCTGTGAGACGCTTTCCACCTATTCTGTGGGGGGAAAAGTAAATCAATATTTCTCACAGAAAAAAACAACATTCGATATTGCTGTGCCTGTGATGCACAAATACAATTGAAGTGTTTTCTATTCCAACGCAACAAACCCCAACAGTTTCTGTCGATTGGTTCTATCTGAAATTCTATCTCAAAGTAGACCTGTCCAAAAAAGGTAATTTTTTCATGCCTGTAGACAAACATCAAAGTAGATAGGCCTACTGCTGTAGACATTTTGTCGATTTCGGCATTTAGTGTTAAGCCTATGGGAGATCTGATTTTTTTTTTTTTTTGAAACGGGTTTATTTTAACCTGGTTTAACATTCTCGGTTATCCACCGGTCTGCCGTATGTCTCCAGGGTTGGGAGGTAGTGGAGGTGCATCCCATGCGTTAATTGTTCATAAAAAGTTCATATGCGCACCTTAACCTCCACCCTTTTCTAACTACTCTTTTGTTCGTGTGACTTTGCCTTTGTAAACAACACAGTAAAAAGGAACTTAGGGTAAAAGGTGACAGGACAGTACATTTAGACAGTAGGTGTGGGTAACAGTTGGTCAAGTCAGGCAATATATAGTCATGGTACATGTGCTCTTTCCTCCTATCTAACTAGGCAGCGGTGTTACAATGACGCAGCTCTTAACCCTACTTACAACCATTGCATAGTACTACGGTACAAGTATGTGGGTACCTGCTGAGGCAGAGACAATCACTTTGGTGTTTACTCTTTGTGCCAGGCATTAACCCATATAAGGGGGGGGGGGTAGGGCCACTTATAGTGGGAGTCCATATCTCCTACGAGTCCTTTAGTATAGAGGCTCCTGAAAACAGGATATACTGGCCCTTAGGTGTCCAAGTTGTATGCAGGAAGGAGAATAGTCTCTTCCTGACAGTATTTGCAAATTCATCCTTTTCAGTAATCCACCTGATACCAGAGGGCAGGGCATTCCATTGCGACAATAATTGGTATGGAGGTGCATTTATCAAACCAGTCAGTTTTGGGTGGGTCAGCTTTACCACCGGTGCCGAGGTTGCCCTCGTTCCTGACTGTGGCAGAATGTCTAGTTGGCCACTGTATACCAAACGGTGGCATGTTGTTAGCTGCAAATATATGCGGCGTAAGTCCTGGGGAAGTATTTTCACCTTAGTATATAGCTCTTTAACAGGCACTGCTGTAGCGTCTCTGATATGTAAGCATATTCTAATAGCTATATTACAGTATATGTGCAATTTACTATGCTGTGTAGCATTGACTCCTGTGATAAAGATTGCCCCATAATCAAAATAAGGCAGTAGCATAGACTTAAAAATTATGATTGATGTATAAGTATCAGAAAAGTACCGCGTTTGTTTCAACATCCATATTTTGTATGCTATTGCCTGTGACATGGCTTTAGCCTGTGATGTGAAATCCATTCTACTATCTATACTGATACCTAGGTATTTGAACAGTTGTACTTCTTCTAATACAGTGTTTCCTACAGTGAGTGTTAGGCCCGGAGGATCTGGTATCCTAGTAACCAGCATACATTTTGACTTTGTGGCATTAATTGTAAGGCTATTTGCATTACACCACTTAGAGACCAGCCCTAAGTCACTCTGCATTTGTGCTGTTAGCTCAGCTATGGACGGGTTTTCATATATTAGCAGTGTATCGTCAGCATATAGTTTTAGCGTGGATGCTATTCTTAATTCCGGTAGTGTATTAACATAAATAATAAAAAGTAGAGGGCCTAAAATGAGCTGCCAAATGCATTACTGCCATGGCTGGAATACGTTCCGGAGTTGACTGTTTAGGGGCATTCCAATCGGGTACAAAGTTATCATGCACCGGATGTAAACCATCCGCACGGTCATACGACATAGAACCCCACGGAGCACCCACTGGAGCGTGACTGACCGGTGAGACGCTTTTTGTCAGACCAAGATGGCATGGGAAGAGATGTGTGGACGAAATTGTTGTCGATTTTTGGGTCTGTGTGTGATGGTGTGCAGGGTTAGGAGCAGGGGCAAGGGTATGTATACATATGCACTATACACACACACCATACACACACACCATACACACACACTATACACACACACCACACACACACCGTACACACACCATACAGGGCATACACACACACCATACACACACACACCATACACACACACTATACACACACACGATACTAACATAAAAATGAACGAGTAAAAATACAACTGGGTGTACGACAACGAGTTTGGGTTATCCGTATGGCACGGTGCGCACGACTGCGCAGCAGGAGTGCGCACCGTGCGATACGGATACCCAAACAAGTCGTCGTGCATCCAGTTGTATTTTTACGAGTTCTTTTTTTGTTTTATTATACCTAGCATATGACAGTACAATAAAGACGACCTGTATTGCTCAATATCTATCAATATTTGTCAATATTTGCCAGAAATTGAAGTCTTAGTCGCAATCTGTTTACGCACCACCCTGTCCCTTTTGCACACCACTTTTCCGTATCGCATACGTTGTGATACAGAGGTTTGTATTACACACGTAGCTAATCCGGCGATCCTACGTTGTAGGGATAGTAAAGTCATATGCTAGGTATAATAAACACATTATACACACACACTATACACATACACTGTACACACATTATACACACACGCTATACACATACACACACACACTATACACTCACACCCTGAGTCTTTTGTGATTAGTATCACACGCTAGATTTTCTCTCATTTATGCCAAATTAACTCAAATAAAACCATATTTGTTCATACCAATAGAAAGCCATGGTTTCACCCTGCAGAGTGTGTGATTTGCTCAAGAATTTGTACTATTTTACTAGCAGTTTCATATGAAGGAGTACCCGGTAGGCCTAAGTAAGAGCTAGGGTGTGTGTGCTGCCTGTGCAGGGCCACATTATGGTTCTAGTAAATAGACATAGGCCCATGGCCAGAGGATATTTTGGTTTCATTCCCCCTGAGGTGCGGCTGGGGCCGTATCCCACGAAGCCGCAGGCTGAGTGGGATGCAGCCCCAGCCCCACCAAGGAGGGAACGAGACCAAAAATCCTCTGGCTAAAAAGCCGCTATGGGCCTTTGCATTTATTTCATGGTTTTTACTCTTCAGAATATGTATAATTGCATAGAGATGGGCATAATAATTTTTACAAATGATTACGTCACAGGTCATGGGATAGGCCTACGGGAACACCGTAGGCCTATCCCATGGGGGGCATGGGATACAGGATTTCTAGTACCAGGTACTTAACTTCTTAAGCATAGTAGTCATCGTATCCACCATGGAATAATTGATAGCTCCCTATAGGGACACTCTGTACTATAATGTAATTTCGCCAAAGGCTATTTGGAATGTGAACTCAGAGTTGATCCCATTGGAATGCTAGGATATAGGCCTACATTTATATACCGGGTATATCCCACATTTTAATCAGACTCCTAGGGCTTGATTTACAGCAAAATGTTTCCTAAAATTGATAAAATCACGTTTCCAGTGAGGGAGCCTAAATGTGTGGGTACCGGTACCGGTATACCGTATACCTCATAATCCCATTTATGTTCACTATATTACTGTCTTCATGCCAAAGTGATTGAAAAAGAATTAGTCAGCGAATTTACACATATGTGGATGTATATTTCCTCAGAACTAGTATATTCCCTACCGGTATGTACCTATGTACCGGGTAAGTCACCCTCCACAGCACCTGGATCCCACCATTTACCCGGGTAGGCCTACGCCACAACATGGGAGGGCTATTTCTGGATGCAGTCCACTGCTGCAGTCATATAGCCTCAGATAGGACCCTCTTGTCCGCTCAAAATACCTAACTGTTTGCAAAGAAAAATCTATTTAACCATGTTCTAGTTGTGCTAGAGTAACCATTCCTCCAGCATTGTCTTATTTAACACAGATGCCACCTTTTCTGCTTTTGCAGGAATTCCTGTATTCTCACTTTGATTTCTGTATAAAGATGTATAATTTTCCTACAAATAAATCACCAAAAGTTGGAGTTTTCCTACATTTTGTCGTCCAGGGAGTGGCACCTCTGTTTAAGATCTCATCTATTTATTTAACACGGAATAATGTAACTTTTTTTGTGTTTAATTAAAATGGCCTGAACGCCCTACTCTGTGAGGATGTCGACTTGGATACAATTGATTGTTTCAGTCGTTTTGATCCGGTTGCCCGTAAGTCTAGAGCTGTGGTCTGGATAGATCTATCTATGATAACCTTTCAGATATTTCAAAAGCATCTTCTTAAACCAACAAGAGTATTGATACTGAACATAGGACCTAGATCTAGCATTATTCTAGGCCCACGCGTATCACCATGAAAACAATATTTAGTATGCAATTCACATTTATTATACCGGTATTATAGGTATAGGCCTAGGTATAGGTTTAGTAAGTTTTCACAAAAAAGATTTGAACCTTTAACCCTCTGATTTTAAAGCAGACTTGCAGCCGACTGCTAACCAGGCAAGTGTCAGTAATGCTTATTGATGAGACGGTCCATGAATAGTTAAGAAAGTTCCATTGGGAAGATAGAGATCTAGGTTGGGATGTCATACCGGTATCGGTAGTAAGAGGGTAGAAGTGGGGTAGGCCCTACTGGCCTACCAGAGTTGAGTGACGGCAAGTCTTTGGATGGTCGTATTAAACCATTTTTCTGTGGCTTTGATGGGGAAATTAAAAGGTGTCGTTTTACAATCAGGTATCTCACCCACCACCACCCTCCTTGTTAAAAAAAATGAGCACTCCCTAAAATTGTATTAGGATGTCCTACTGGTAGATTTAATGTTCCCCACCAGTGATGCATCTCTACACAACATTGTTAAAACTCCTAAATCATGAAACTTATTAGGTTAAAAACGGTAGGCCTATATGGCACCCATGAATACATCTTGGTTCTTGATGTCGTGAGAAGGACAGGCCCCATTTGAAATAATCCCTCCCATTTTCTTTTCCAGAAGTGCAGGAATATTCAAGATGATTCCTGTCCACGTGGCCCTGACTGTACCCCAACCAGAGTAGGGTGTGTGACAAGAACATCAGAGCACATACCTGCGATGGACGATGGGTTCATGATGAGTTCATCATGTATAGTGTGTAATCAGGTCAGTGTGACTGGCCCAGACCAGGACCTAGACGCACTAAGTCTGCCCTTTATTGAGTCAGATAATAAGTTACTCAGTCTACGTGCCCGGCTACAGCAAGTTCTCGGTGAGACCGTCTCCGGCGATGGGTGGATGTGTGAAGCCTGCCAGACCGACCTAGCCCAGATAGAGACCTATTACAATCTGCTAACTGTCTTTAGAAATAAATACTGGGAAACCGCTAAACACCGCAGAGTGAATAATTCAGACTGTGAACCATTAGAAAGCCCATTGAGGAGCAATCTTCTGTTACAGTCAAATTCATATGGCTCAGACTTGTTCCTGACTCTGGGGAACTATAAGCAGCCAATTACTTGTGATGATGATTTTTCATTCAACGCAGCGCAAGGGGAAACATTAAAAGTTCAATGTGATAATATAAATTCACAGATTAAGAGGGAATTTCAAAGTGATAATGATGAGGCACAAGTAAACAACTTTTTAGAAGATGAAGATTCCGAGCAAACTATAGAAGACAGTGAAGCAACAGATGTTGATTATGAACCACCGAGTGATATTAAAAGAACTGAAAAGTTGAAAAATAAAAATAAGAAATCCTACAGCAGGACCCGTAATTCAAAGAGGACAGACAATTTGTATTATGAACCGGCAGCTCATGATACCGAAAGTGATTCATCTGAGCTTGCCATAAAGCGTCGTTCACAGAAAAAGAAGGGTCGCAAATCCTCCACGAGACAACCCCAGACTACAGAAGATTTCGATTATGAACCAGTTAGTGCTGAACGTGATATAGAGGTCACTTCAGAAGAAGAAGAAGATTTCGAACCTCTCAGAGAACGTATGGTCCATAAAAAAGAAGGCAGGATACCCAACACTAAAAAATTAAAGAAAAAAGATCACAGCACTCAATGTGAATTCTGTGGGGAATCATTTGGCATGTCGAAGCAGCTTAACCGCCACATGAGAAAACAGCACCGAGGTGACAATGGCCGCTACGCGTGTCCGACATGCGGGAAATCCTTCAAGGCGCTGTGCCACCTGAGGGACCATGCCCGCATCCACACGGGTGAAAGACCTTTTGTGTGTGAAGTATGCGGAAAGGGATTTGTTATGTCGCGACACTTAACGGTCCATAGATACACACATTCTGATGAGCGGCCTTACTTCTGTTCTGTATGTAACAAAGGGTTTACTCAGTCTGGCCAGCTAAGGACCCACATGGTGTCACACACCGGTGAGAAACCGTTCAAATGTACCACTTGCGATCGAGCATTTACGCGGTCTTCCGATTGTAAGGCCCACATGACTACACATACCGACGAGCGCCCGTTCATGTGTACTACCTGTGGGACGACGTTCAAGCGGTCGCACAACCTGAAAATCCATATGAAGATCCACTCTGGTGAAAAACCCTTCTTGTGTAAAGTCTGCGGGAAGGGTTTCTCGTCAACGACTGCGGTGAAGGTGCACATGCTCACCCACACGGGAGAGAAACCCTTCACCTGCGCCACATGCGGGAAGAGTTTCAGACAGAACGGCGGGTTAACGATACACATGAGGAAACACACGGGTGAGAAGGTACCTAAGAATAAGATCTGCTGGATATGCGGCAAGGCGTTTGCGGAAAGCAATCATTTGAAGTACCATCTAATGACTCATACTGGGGAGCGCACACATGCATGCACCATATGTGATAAATCTTTCACCATGGCGGCCATCTTGAAAGCGCACATGAAGGTTCACACGGGGGAGAAACCCCATGTGTGTGCAGTCTGCGGTAAAGCGTTTGCCCGGGCTACTGGTCTTGGAGCTCACATGAGGACCCATACAGGCGAGCGCCCATACTCGTGCTCGGAATGCAACAAGTCTTTTCGCGAGTTGGGTGCTTTAAAGCGACACGCGCGAACACACACGGGTGCCCGCCCATACGCGTGTCGCACATGTGGAGATACTTTCACTCAGTCGCATCATCTTAAAGACCACATGCGGTCTCATGATCCTACTCTCCCTGTAGATACGCCGCCCGACCCACCGACTACTCAGGCGGCTGGCGGGAGCTATGTCGGTGTATCTGCACCCAACGTTCAGCATAACACTGACCCGCTGCACACTGTAGATTTGGCAGCATGGCGGACCTCAAAGTATAGTCTTATGTAAAGTTACATCCGTCTTTTTTTTCAAATTTATTAACTATTTTTTATATCACCAAGTGATTTTCTAAAATGCAGTATATGTATTCAAATGATGAGAGAATTATGAAGAATGTCTATGGTTCAATTGTATAGAGATCCGTGTAAATCTGATTTCTATTTGTTATGGTGAAAGACTGGAGGTACTGAGTTATTTATATGGGAGGTATTCTGTATACATTATTAGAAAGGTTTTACAGAGTGGAAGTCGCAACTAGTCTGGTTACCTTTAATGAAGGCTTGACATTTTACCATATTGACATTTATTGTTAGAGGAGAATTCATTATATTTCCAGATATGAGACCCTTTTAAATGTTTTAGCTGACATATGGGCCCAGCCTACGCAGATATAAAATAATCTACTGGCCTCTTCTGATATTGGATATTTTGTAACGAACGGTGTTAGTAGCGTCTATTGTATTGGCCTGTAAAAATGAGTCAAATAGAATGTCAATCTATTCATTTCGATTTAAATAAAAATGTTTATTATTATGGACAGAACTTATACAGAGTATCGCAGTTATAGTCCGCTTAGTGCTGATCTAGGAAAATGTCAATTGGTCCTGGAAATAACAATAACACATTATTTTCCGATGATGTAATACCTTATTGTAGCTGATGAAATGGTATAGATTATTCAGCAATAATCCTTTGATTTCATTGATATCTGATTGTTGTTATCCATAAGATTTGACTCTATTTGAACTGGGACATTGATTACTTGCCGTGGTGTGCATGATTTGGCGTGGGCCACTGGAAAATAACTTTTTCTCTAATTATCATGTATTGTTATAATATTGACATCTAATTCACAAAATATCGGTATTTCCTTACAATATCAAGGGAAGTTAATCCTCCCTGTATTGTATACTAGTACTAATATCAATCATTTCCGGTAATGTTATAATGATGAGACGGGTGATGTAACAAGAGTTTATATAGTTGCACCTTGTTGTGATCCTTGAATAACTAGACAAACCCGAGGAGGGTTTTGGGTATATTTTCCTTCTTTTACATTTATATATCTTTGTTTAACAGGGTTGCCACTGTCAGGGAAAATGTCAGGGAAATAATTTTTGTTCCAGGTCAGGGAAATGTCAGGGAATTTCAGATTTTTTAGCAAAATGTCAGGGAAAATGAAATTTTCTGAAAATGTCAGGGAAAATAATATTTTGTCAGGGAAAATCACCTGTTTTTTGTATTGTAGTCTGTATTTTACCATGATTCTAAGGGAGAAAAAAATCTAAATCCTCAAGAAGGAGGGGGCAACAATTTTGAGCGCATGCGATACACAAAAACCCCTGTTGTTAGATAATGACCACTCGCTAAGTAGAAGATAACATTAAAAAGAGTGCATATTCATAGTTGGAGGGCATTTACAAACATGGGGTTCATGTCGCGATTGTCAGGGAAATTTGATATTACGTCAGGGAAATGTCAGGGAAAAGTCAGGGAATTTAAAACTACCTTGTCGGTGGCAACCCTGTTTAAGGTTCTGATACCTAATCTGATATTAATAACTACTATTTTTCAACTGTGCAATTGTTACATGTAATGTAACAGATTTCTCACATATATTTACACTTAACTGTTGTGTATTCGTGAACGGATATAAATAACTTCTGTGGTATTTTAAGCTAATGAAACTACAATGTAGTTTAAATAATAAATGATATAAAGAGCAGGATTTTGTTTCATGTGTTTTCTCTTCATCAGTCATTTTATAAAAGAAGCAGAGCCCTATAGTTTTAATTACAAGTAGGGATTTCGCTTTACAAAATAGCATAATAGTATGTATACAAGATATAGTATACGAAATTATAACTATTCTAATCAGATCGATGGGCTTTTTTAAAGTATAATAATGTTACTATTCAGCCCCGATTTATTACTGATTTAATTTTTTTAATACTTAATTGTAGACCTTGCTCTCTCAGTCCCCCATGTACAACTGCTAAGTGTATCAACCCTGCTAACTGTAGTAACTACACTTAGCATTTGGCCATTTAACTGCCAAGTGTATAAAAAAACTGCTAAGTGTATCAAGTTTTATTGATACAGTTAAGGACATTGATACACTTAGCAGTTGGTAAAAATGTATGGTAGCCATCTCAGTCCAGCACAAAGGCTCTCAAAATAGCGCTTCCATGACACTATTTTAACCTGATTAGTGGAAAGGTTGTGTGAGGGTAGACATAGGGAGCCCCACTAGGGCCTAAGCTTAACATCAAAAGAGCGGCCGCTGGCCAAAGACCACCAGTCCCAAGTCACATTGACTCGAGTCTGATTTAGAATTTTGGCAAAAATGCAGTACTAGATTAACAGTTCACAGTTCACCATTGAGAATTGAATAGAGACCAACCATAATTATTGTTTTATGAGTTTCTGACTCTGTCTTTGGATTTTGTAGAAGGTACAACTTTTATGCTGAAAATGGATTCTATAACCCACAAAATTGCAATTTTGACCCAATAAATTAATTCCATGGTCCAAGAAACATATTTCTGGCATATTACACTATATTCCTATTGTGATACAGATAGCATTTATTGACACAGATAGCAGTTGGATGACCCTATAACAAACATCCCTGGAAGTTGATACAGTTAGCAGTCTTTTGATACAGTTAGCAGTTGGATGGTTGACTGCTAAGTATAGTTACTACAGTTAGCAGGATTGATACACTTAGCAGTTGTACACCCCACCCACCACTGCCCATAACCTCCCCTTGGTTTAAGTATTACCATTCCCCAAGATAGCTAAGGCCACACCAAACAAAAAATTAGTCCATGGATTTCACTTGTCCAAAAATGGTGCGAGCGAGCGAATAATTTTTTTTTAACGATTTTTTTGGAGTTTATCAATTGGTTGATCGGGGGAATCACCAGAAGCAAAGAAGATTCTTAATTTAAAAAAAAGTTAAGGTTGATCGCTACTCTTAACTTTGTTTCCATGAAATGTCCTGTTTTTCACCCCAAAGGTAGCTTTCATTATTTAGACATGGAAAATGTAAAAAAAATGGGGGGGTCCCGAGCTACCTTTTTTTATTACAGATTTTTGAAAAAAAAAGTATTCTCTATTTTTGACAAAAAATACAAAAGAAAGGGGAATTTTCATGATTTTTTTTCTTAGTGAACCAATGCCAACATTAATTTTGTATTGCACATGAATAATCGTAGGTTATGTCCTTTAATAGGAAAAATAGAATGAGGGTAAAAAGATGTACCTTTGTATGAAAAAACATGATGGTTTTATGACGATTATTCAAATTTAATGCATAATTCTTCAGCAATATCTAAATATCACTGAAAAAAATCCATGAACTTTTTTCTTTTTTTTCAAAAAATTGTTTAGATCAATAGCTAACATTTTAAAGGACTTTTGATAGGTGGTCCCGGGCATATTTTTATGGTTTTGGGCCTTTGAAGTTAAAATATAGTGCAAAAATGGTCTAAATCTCATATTTAAAGCCTAAAAAAATGGGTAAACAGGCAAAAATTGGGGTGGGAAATGGCTGTATTTCCTACCATTGGTTATTTCAAAGAACCTGATGAGATCTTTATATATCTAGATAATGATTTATTGATTAATAAGTCCAATGTTCTAACTGATATAAAAAAATAGCAAATATTATTGGCTATAAATACATCAAATATTCAAAGTCAAATAAAACGCTCAATTTTGCTCAAAATTCTCCGATCTTTTATATATAGCTTAGTCAGCATATAAATGTTTCTAGTTTATTAATATTAGCTCAATCTGATACATATAAGTTATATGCGCAGAGACCTGCGCAGTGGTCCGTATTCAATGAGTAGCGATCAACCTTAAGTGAGTGAAATCCATTGATTTCTTCTCTCTTTTTTTGAATAAAAATTCCATTTACAAAAATAAGGTGAGCGAAATCCATTGACCAACTTTTTGTTTGGTCTGGCCTTGTCTAATAAGACCGCTGCATTACACAACTGTGTCGGCCCACGCCAACCGTAAGGGTTTATGATCTTTTATAACATTGCACGAGTTCACGTCTCCTCATACCTATCTGCAGCACCACTTGATCATTTGACCCTTGAATTCTCTCATCTAATGCGTGCCTCACTGGTAGGTGTCCTTATAGCCCGCCAGGTGAGAACGTGGTGCCCATGTTTTATGTATCACTAATAGTATCCAGGTCTCCGCAGACACCATCCTCGTTAGAAAAAACGCGGATAAAGGCTCAACGTGATTTTATTCTGAAATACTATAAGTAACTTGTCTTTTAAAATCTTTCCATAATAAGGTATACCTACGCATATCTTATGAACATTGGTTTGGCAACTCATCCATATTAAGACTATTTCATTTGTTACTTTTATCACGAAGGTAACGTTCTGAAACATGTCAACGTGTGGGTTTTTTTAAAAGAAAATTGGTACATTCAGGGCCCTCGAAATCAGTGATTTTGCCATAAAAGTGGTAGTTTTCGTCCAGAAATCGGGGGAAAGGAGGCATATTTGAAATCTATTAACCAGGATGGTGTCAGGCTTGTACTGGGAGTGCGGGGACCGGGGATAGTACTAGTATCAGCAGTGAGGATGGTGGTAGGCTATGTCCTCTTCCCAGTCCCCACACGAGTGACACCACCATGATTGTATCGGTATGGGCAGAGCGGACATGTATGGTCACACACTTAGATATAAGGCCTACATGCCGGGCCTACATGTACTTGCATGGGGAGACTGATGTTTTATATAACAAGCTATAACACGGTGATGACTGGTCGTAGCCAGACTTCAGGGGTGGATCCAGGAGGGGGGTCCTTGGGAGTCCGGACCCCCCCCCCCCCCCCCCCCCCCCCCAATTGGGAAAAAAATGTCTAATGATATTGAGATCCGCCTTTCGGTAATTTGGTATTTGGTGAACTCCCCATACCCTTTCAAGTTCCCGGGTCCGCCTTAATTGCCAGTTACTGTTATAGCCAGTATAGCACCCCAGTAGCCTAGGTCAGACAGATTGTGTCAATTCAATTCAATTCAATTCAAATCTTTATTTCAGACTCAATCGTTGTACAAAAGGTCCATAGGCTATAAAGCACACATACATATAGATACAGAAATAAGAATACAGCTAAGGAATATTAAATGTATGTACAAATCTTGATTACCAGCATCTCCAGATATGGGAAGTGTACTGGGTATCACTTCTTGGATCCATCAAGCTTTTGATCAACTCATTTTTTTACCCCGCCAGTCGACATATAAAACTGTATATTATTATTCTAATTGTAGCACCACATGTCGGAGGAGCACAAACAGCAAAAGTCTCACCAGCACTAGCATATCTTGGGAAACCAA
>OX381712.1:40572975-40663813 GCA_947462335.1 Harmothoe impar | reverse complement strand
TCTTGGGAAACCAAGTAACATACGGAGTGCATCATTGTACACTACCATTAACTATCAATAATCTTTAAAATGAGATACCATAAGCTAATGTGGGAATCATAATTACATGTATCTTGAACATGGGTTGTCACATATAACTGAATATGATAAATACGGTCTAAATGAACCGTCTCCCACGATTCATAAACACTAGAAAATGATTAAAAACTCAGATTAATTGAGAAAAATCTTTAAAAGGTGTCACATATTATTTTAAATCACTTTTCTAAAATGATTAGATATTCTAAAAGATTCTAAAATGAGTAGATATTATAAAAAGCCTAAAATGATTAGATATTATAAAACGCCTAAAATGATTAGATATTATAAAAAGCCTTGGGCAACCAGGAAGAGTAATAATGTGCAAATTCCCCATGGAAAACGTTCCATTTACATTCTAAATGTAGAATTATTGCACGAAACATGGACTGTTTTCTTCATCAAACAGTATCCAAAAGCAATTTCCGGACTTTTTTTAAATTCTATTTTGCTATTCTGGTACCCACTGCCCACTGCCCCCTTCCTCTCTTCTCCACCTTTGCTTCACCAGGTACTGACCACCACCCAACTGACCCCTCTCAACACACACTGTTATATTATTGTGGGGTCATGATCGTGGCTACCGTCACTACTGTCCAGATTATGTGAGATCTGATAATAAAATAACTGACCAATGTACGGAGATCTTTGGCACGACTCTTCCTCGAGGGCGGAGGCGGGGTTGGGGGGGGGGGCACTCCCCCCTTTCTGTGTGAACTTCTAGCCAATGGCAGACGTCTAGATAATCAGTGATATTGGGCCCTATGGCATATAGGATCCTGTAGTGGACGGGTCTATACAAGGGCCCTTGATTGTGAAGTGTTGGTCTCATTTTGGGACAAAACGCCACTCTAATATACGTATACCAGCAACTGTAATAGTCTAATTATGTTCGATGTCTAATGGGCACTCACCAGTTGCTCACCCATTATATTATGTTAAGTTTCTAAATTGTCAATTAATGGTGACGCTGAGGTGGTTTACATCTCTCTGATCGACAAAGCCAACACAAGAGTCCCTCAAGAGCAGCCTTCAACGATGTCCATCCAGCCCCCATTGAACCAAACTGCATTGCCATGAATGAGATGAGCACCTCCAATTGGTTGACTCCACTGAGGAAACAATGCTGAAATTAGTCAAATACTGTCAACCGCAAATCATCAGGAATCCCCGATACATGTTGCACCGTGCGTTCTAAAAGGACGCCTTCACTAGGGCACTTAAAATGTGAACCAGCATAACAACACAATTTACTCAAAATCAAAATTCCCCAACCGATAAGGCCACCCGATCCTACTTTCCCAAAAGAGCCGACAGTAGCTCTTTTCCGAATTTTGGGGAATTAAAGATAGGCCTATAGTATTTCAATTCATATTTTTCTAGATTTCTATAATCTTTTGATCATGAAGAACAAGCTCCCATTCATTCCAGTGGCCTAGTTATCTGTCTGACCTCAGATACACATACTTTTATGGGAATTTTATAGAAAAGTAGTGTTTGAAGCCCCCTTGGTTCTGATTTGGGATCCAGACCCCTTATCCCCCATATTTCCTATGTGGGAGAGGTAAAGTTTGGGAATAATGTGCATTATACTATAGGGCCTCCTCGGTGATTGGGGGGTCATCCCTCCCCCCTTTTTTTCCTACCGCACTGCCACTTTACCAGAAACATATTCCACATTTCACATTTATCCAAATTTGCTCTATTTCGATTCGTTGTAAGACAAGAAGGCAACCATGGGATTCCTGTTCGACAACCTGTTAACCTGTTAACCTGTTAACAACATGTTAACCTGTATATATTTCTCCATGACCATTCTGGAAGAACGTGTTATACATTTACATGAGTTTATGGTCAATAAATCTTCTTTTTTTTAACAAAAAAAAACTGGCATACAATATACAGTATATAAATAATACGCAGTCTATTGAAATCACTTACAATAATTAAATTGATATAGCCCTACATTTCCCATCATTATCGATCCCCACCTGGTCAAGTATAAGATAGGAGGCAGGCTTGGGTAATTAAAGTTTATTTTTAGTAGAGTATAAACTTTAAGTAGGTTGTGTGTAATAGAGACAACCGTAAATGGAAATAATAAATACATAAAATACAGTGATAATACAATTGATTGTTGATAAAATAAGGTATACATTTTTGGTGATGATATGTTGAACATGAATTGATATTGAAATATTGATATGATATTTTAATGGTCGAAGACCTGGTTGTAGGTGTGGGTGGGTGGGTAAAATTGAAGAGATGTGGTGTGGGCGGCGGATAGCCTAGGAGTGAGGACGAGGGACGGTGTGTAGGTGGTATGTGGAGAGGTGAGAGGACCGTAGGGGGGTGTGGGAGTTGGAGACCAGTGGTCGACAATGACCCTTCCTTACCCCTTTCGGGGCAATGAACTACCATTATCGATCCCCACCTGGTCAAGTATAAGATAGGAGGCAGGCTTGGGTAATTAAAGTTTATTTTTAGTAGAGTATAAACTTTAAGTAGGTTGTGTGTAATAGAGACAACCGTAAATGTAAATAATAAATACATAAAATACAGTGATAATACAATTGATTGTTGATAAAATAAGGGCCAAACCTGCCAAGGAATTGTATTTGGGGTTGTATGTAGATTTGGGAGTGGTGGGTTGGGTAAAAACATAGACGTATGATATGACTGATTGTCTTTGATTTGATTGAATGGTATTTGATTGATAAGTATGCACCATTTGAATGTTTTTGGATTTGATTCATGACTTTGCATTGATAGCTGAAGATACTGCTCGCTGTACAATGTTCTGTGGGTGTCTGATTATGTATGCTTTGTATGCATTGGAAGTCCAGCCTCCATAGTCCTTGATACTGAGGTCCTCACAGCCTGCGCGGTGGGCCTCCATTGCCGCTGCTTTTCTTAATGAGTGTAGGCTGAATATTGACCTCGGGATCCTGAGCTTTTTGGTCACCTTTGTCCAGACACCGTTCATGTATGATATTGGTACCGGTTTCCTTGTGTCCGGAAACATGAACATTGGCTCGTTCGGTGCTGATGTGGGTGTGTCCTCTATGACCTGTTTCATGGCGGCTAGGGGGCAGAACTGGAGGTTGGGTGTGCCCTGGAGTGTCACCTCCCGGACCTGGTTGTAGTACTGCATTGTCTTTCCGCCTTTGAGCCTGATCATTCCGAAGTCTGGTAGCAGCCTCACGTCTTCTCTTGTGAGGTGGTAGGTATGGTCGAACGTCTTCACTGATGGTGGTAATACGTCCGATTGCCTCAGTGCCGCATGATACATTATCAGTATTATTGCTGCCTGTAATCTGCCTGGCTTGTCCGCGCCGAGGTTGTTCAGAATACGGCGCAGAGATTCCATTGGTACCGGTAGCTTTGGACGTGGCACGTATGATTTGTCCCTCTTGATGGCATCCAGGGCGGCCATGACCTTTGGGTGGTAGAAAGGCCTGACTTCCACCCCGGTGTCCGCCATGTGTACCCTTATATGTGCCATTTTGTTCAAGACTGTCCCTGGTGACTGGGCTGTTATCATGGTGTACTCTATGTACGCTGTCAGTTCCTGATACGTTGGTTTTTGTGGGTTGAACCTCATCCTGAAGGCAAAGGCGAGGTACGTCCTGAGAGTAGAGTTGCGGTTCTGGATCGTGCCTTTTGCCCTGGCTCTGCCTTGCCTGGATGCTGCCCTTGCTTGTAGTGACTGGAACACCGGATCTGGAAAGGACAGAGGGTTGTACGTGCTTTAAGAAATAGTCACATCCCTCGATGATGTTCATGTCACATTGTTCAACGTGTGTGATTGCTCGGTTTTTATGTGAGTCAGCCAGATGGGCCCTACTTAGATCGTCAGCGAAATCATTGTGGGCACCAGGTATGTGATCATAAGTTACTGAAATATTGTACATGGCTTGGATCATCCAGGCTGCTCTAGCACAGTCGAGAAGTACTCTATCGTGACCCCTTCCTGAACTAAACACTTTGACTGCGGCCTCGTTGTCGCAGTACACGTGGATGTGGCCGCCATAGTCTTTCGAACCAACAAACGTGTGGAGGGCGACCACAACATTTGCCGCCTCCAGGTGGCATATGTTGGCGACCCCATCCTCCAATGGGGCGACCTGGGCTGCATAGGCTGACTTTCCGTTTGTGCCCCCAATCCCTGTCAGGCATGCATCGACAAAAATGGTTTGGGTGAAGTGTGTGGCGGCGATGAAACCCACACCATTCCATTCGTCGCTAAATTCCCTGAACCACCTCAAGTCCTTTCTCATCTCGGGGTTGAATTTTATATATCTCCCCTTTGATCCCCTCAGTGTCTCCAGTAAGCGTGCTACAAAAAGCCTGGCCGGGGCTATACATTTTGCTATATGCAGTAACGCACCCAGGAGGCTCTGGAATTGTTTCTTTGATACAGACCTCCTGAGTGCCAGTCTATTTACCTTGTCTTTCACCTGTGCCAGCTTGGAGTCAGGGATTGACAGGGTCATTGAGTCGCTGTCGATGACAATTCCCAACCACGTGACGGCGAGGGCCGGGGGTTGTGCCTTTTCTGTAGCCTCGGGGAGTCCAAGGGTACTGATGAGTTCTCTGGCGGTGTTGAAGTCTTCCCATGCTTGGGTACTGTTGGGGGATACAAGAATCAAGTCATCAAGATACATTTTGGCGAATATGTTTCTTTTGGCGAGCATCCCCACTATGGATTCGGCCACGCGCTGCATATGGCTAGCGCTGGCTCTTGATCCAAACGGGATAGACTGGTCCATGTAATACTTTTCTTTCCACTTAAAACACAGGAGGGGGTAGTCTAACGGACAACTATTAAAGTTCTTGTAGGCGCGGCTGATGTCTAGGCTACTTAAACAGCAGCCTTTGCCCTGTCTGAGAACTTCGTGTGCTACTGCTTCTACTGTAGGAAGGCTATGTGTTTGTTGTTTGCCTACCACCGTATTTTTCATAATAAAAGCGTTTATAGAATTGTCTCTTGGAAAGCTCATGTCTGTGATTACACGTCTTTCTTTGCTGTCCCTCTTTGCCCTTGTCATAAGGGGGGAGACATGGCACCATTGGTCAAAGGGGGCAGTGTTGAACGGGCCCTTAAGTCCCCCGAGGCCTATCTCCTTTTTGATAAAGGCATCGACGTGTTCGGGGAACTCCAGAGCGCTGCTGTGATTTATGGTGTCCTTGTTGTCAGAGACTGGGCCTAAATATCCCAAGGGGAAGCCGTATTTTAGAAATGCGAGTAATTGTTTATGTTCATTAGAGTCCGAGAGGTTTCGTTCCCACTCCGGCAAATTGAGTTTGGTGGGAAGTTGTATTTTCGCTGACATGGCGTTGGGAACGCCAGTCTGTCGAACCTTCTCGTATATTGAATATTGATCACTATTGTCTATATTGGTCTGAATGTGTGGCCAAAACTGAGAGCGGTGGTTTTTGAATGTTAATGGATCAATGTTGACATGTGGCAATATGGTATCAGTCTCACACGACAATCGTATTTTTTGAAAGTCGATACTCACATCACCAGTCTGTTGTGGTCGTGTTGCCGGGTTGTAGCTTTCAGCGATTCCCGGGCCTGTGGCGTGTTTGTCGCCGTTCTCTGATAGTTCCTGTAGAAGCGGGGCGGTTGTGAATGTTCTATTGTCAGTTTGAAGGTTGACACAGGGGCTATTTCGTTGTAAAAACACTTTTTCTTCGTTCTCGATGGTTGTTGTCGTCTGGGCGGAAGGTAGGTGTCCGCCATCTTTGTCGCAATGGGTTGTGGGATCGTCTTCCCCGTTTTCGATGACGTCACACACAGAAACATGGCGGACCCCCATGGGCGCCGCCATCTTGTGTGCGGCGGGAGCTGTGACGTAGTACGCATCCACCTGGGGTTCCGCATGGCGGGGAGGCGTAGTTGGAGGCGCTGGAATCACATATTTATGAAGATTACGGCATGGATCATGGTTTACATCATAAATAGGACACGTGTAGATGTCGGCCCTATCGTATACGGGTCGGTAGGGGGCGGATCGCGGCCCTACTGACCCGACTGGGCGTTTTTTGAGGCGGGAGCTTGGTTGTTGTTGTCCCCGCCCGTTCGCCAGAAGCCATTGTTGTTGTTGTTATTGCCGTGGGCGGAGCCGTGATCAAACTGTGACCTCCCGCCGTTGGCCTCTCTGTATTTTCTGTCACACCGTACTGTGCTGTGAGTGCACAACTTCCCGACGGACGTGAAACAGAACTGACAGAAGTGAGACTTTCCTTCATGGTGGGATCGGTGTTTACAGCCTCTCGCCCCGTTGAACCCAGCACACAGATCAGAAGTGCTGTTGACAGTGGGGGCGGAGTTCTGCGGTGTTGACTGCTGGCCGGAGCGGGCACCCCCGGCCTGGTGTTTGTGAGCGGAGGGGGGGGCGAAGGAGTACATGTTCCGGGCCTGCTGGACCTTGTGCCAGTCTGACCAGAAAAGGTCCTCCCTCTCTATGCTATCAAACACGAACTGTGACCATGTCAGGACGCCGTCCCAAGAACGCTGCCTGGCATCGCGTGTAACGTCCGTCAGGTGTTCCATCATGGCCGGATAGTGCTCAGGTGAGTACACCTCCTTCTTTCTGATCAAGGTCGAGAGTGCCTCTATATACTCCAGGGCAGTCATGCTATGTCTAGCGTCCAGCTTTTGTTTCAGGGTCGTACAGCCTGGACGGTCCAAGTACATGTAAGGTTTTGCCAACATTGTTTTTTGAAATGGGTTGTTGATAAACATGGCCTTACCGTCAGTGGGCTGTGGGTGGTACGCTTGTTTCATGAGCTCCTGGGCGACGAAGTTGGCCGCCCCAGGGGCCCTCATGAGGTCGCCTGCGGTAGGGAGGCGTGTGGTGTCGTCGAAGGTGAAGGGACCCCGGGCGGGGCATGCCGACCTCCCGGTGTTGTCGGGGAAGATTGACCGCTGTGCCGTTCGGTCCTTCTTCGGCGTGCTGTGGGACGATCTTGACTGGGATTTCGACAGACTGGCGTCTATCAGTAGGTCCAGTTTGTCGTGTATCGTGTTGACCTTCGTCTTGATCTCGTCCATATCCCCCTCCAGGGCCGTTACCCTGATGGAGGTATTGGACTTGTCCGCGGGACCGGTAAGGTCGTGGGTGACGGTCTTCTTGGCCTTCGGGATGGGCTTTGCCCCAGGTGGTGTAATGATGGGGAGCAAGGGTATTTCCGGGGCCTTCCCAGCCTTGGTCTTGTAGGGGTTCTTGCCAAGGGGGCCGTTGTTGTTTGATGCCCTCTTGGTAGCCTTCCCCCTCGTGATAGCGCCGGTGACCTTCTTGGGCGCCATCTTGGACTCACTCCTGGTGTGCGGGACCTTGTGCTTCGAGAAATTCTGAACGCCGTATATGCTAAAATAACTGTGTAAAAGTTCAAAAGAACGTATATACGTGATGTTCAGGCACAGGGTGTGCAGGTAGGCTATGTAGTATAGGAGACCGGCTTATAGCCGGTACCGGGCCCAACTTGTAGTAAAATTGAAGAGATGTGGTGTGGGCGGCGGATAGCCTAGGAGTGAGGACGAGGGACGGTGTGTAGGTGGTATGTGGAGAGGTGAGAGGACCGTAGGGGGGTGTGGGAGTTGGAGACCAGTGGTCGACAATGACCCTTCCTTACCCCTTTCGGGGCAATGAACTACAATTATTCTATTTTCATGGGTCTATTTATATCTGATGATAAATATAATGTAAAATAACGATTTAATCAGGAATTTTGGGCCATAGCCAGTGAGCTACACAGAAAATGGAGACATATGTAACATGCACTAGGAAAAAGTCCAAACCTTATAGTGCACCCTGCACTATTAAAGGCCAGCAAGGGCCCTGTTCGCAGATTGTGTCACATATAGTGGGGCTACAGATGCCCCCCCCCCAGGTCGGAAAGTCGCCGAATTTAAGGGGTCCTGATCACAAGTCGCTTTTTTGGAACCTTTAACCTATTGTCTATTTTGTCCAAAAGTCGCAAGGTCACTTTTATTATTCCCTTAGGTCTAAAGTCGCCTCCAAAACGGCCCAGGTCGCCAGGTCGCTTTTGACCCATTTGCACCCACTATAGTGCCTACAAACGTTTGAGTTTGAACATTTATATTTGGCATGAGTCCAATAACAAGTAACATCTATTAAATATAGCTATAATGCCATGTACAAGTGTTCGTGCCTATATAATACATAGTGGTTATAATGAGGGTAATCTCAAGCATGCAAGTGGAGGTCATTATTATAAGGGTGTCAGGGTATAATTATTCAGTCGTGCGCATTCTCTATGTCGTTATTAGAACCATCAGACCTTATGATTGTGATAAATACGCCATTTCACGCCACATATGGATGCACGATTTATTATCAATGCAGGGCAAAGTGGAATGCGGTTTGTTAACCTCGTGTACGTTCACTTTCAGTTTGACAGCTATGTGGTTCAACTATCCACGAATGAAGTGCAATATGTCATTAAAGGCGCACTGAGCTCAGGACCTAGCCCTGCCGACTTTTGTACGTAAATGACGTCGTGGGTTCAGTGCGCCTTTAAATGACCAAATTTTGTGGTTTTTCGGTCTCTCTAGGAATCATGGACTCTCAGTTTCTGCCCTGAGAAAAGTGTATGGCTATCGACGAAAATAACATAAAGGAAATTTTCATTCTTGGTAAAATCATTTCAAAACCACTACTGAACAAATTCGGATCTAATTGATATCATTTATTTGTAATTCTCCCACCGATAGACATTTAGATAAACAGTCGCCTTGGATAAATTTCCTTCAGATTTTATGTGATACCTAGTCAAAGCGTCTAAAGGGAATGTTGCAATATTTCCCGCGGATTCCAGCAATGCTCAAATCAGTAGATCTATAATGGTTAATGTTTGACCGACAATTTTTTATTATTTCAGGGCAAGGAATCCAGTTTATGTTCTACACAACATGCATTTGATGCCTAGAAATAGACATACACATAAATGATATCTTGTGATCTATTTTAATTATATCGTTTCTTATCAAGACGTGTCTGGTGATATGTCACATATATGTTGTTATCATATAATATTATATATAGATACCAGGTCATTAACGTAATAACCTTTCTTTTCATCCCGTCACTCGTGGTGCAGATGAGTGGACACTGATGTTGTTCTGTTCTCTAGGTATGTGAATAGATAAGCTGGTAGCTGGATACCTTCCACACCTCTGACACGTGGGCTCTGGGTGTCACTATAATATGAATATTCATAGAGTGTAAGTGTCTCTAGGATCATCTAACCCACTAAAAGTGGTTGGGCAACTTGGAACATGAAAAAAAACTATTTGCACGTGATCCCCTCTTACACCCCCCCCCCCTCCTTCCCAATGCTCCCCTGTGCCGGGTATAAATAGAAGATGGTATTCAACATGTTCAGTTGTCTGAAACGGTTCATACTGACCACTATCAGAAGCACAGCAAGTGAGCCACCTGCATAGGCTAGGCACGTTTTGTCTCTATCGTGATGGGCGACCTACGAGAGCATCCTCGTGATAATAAGGTAAGCACTTTAAGTTTTCAAACTTTAATTAATCTTGTTTATTTAAAAGTTGTATACACGTTTTGGTCCCATACTCCCGGGATACGACCAGAGCGTGAGTTTAAAGTGGCAAGGTCCCATTCTTTTCTATATTTTGAATTTTACTTATTCAATATGTGTGGATCAACAAGGGAAAAGGGACCTCCGTGGGGGATTTTTAGTACCAACTTTGGCCACCAGGGGGCTCCATATAGCCCAAAAGGACCAAATATAGCAAAAACTTATCTATACTACTTTTTTATGTAGAATATGATAGGCCATGTTGGAAGATTTCATTTTTGGTGAAAACATTCCATATTTGGAATGGAAAAGAACGTTTTTGGGCCTAAATTGGTGTTTTTGCACATGTTGGTTGCCATGGAAACATGATTTTCATTCTAAATTGAATTTTTTTTATAAATTGAATGAAAGAAGGCCCCAAAATGATTTCTATGCTAAAAACAGAATGTAAATACCATTTTTAGATCAAAAGTTGTGGCCAATTGTTTGAAAAAGTTTGGATATTTGGGAATTAGCATAATTATGCTAATTAATCTCTAAAACAAAGGAAGATAGAGCTTATTGGCATTTAAGATTGGACAGTGACCACACATATTCAGAGAGCCAGTACTCAAAAACTAGAAGTGGTACCTGCTTATAAAAGATATCACTGGAAAGCTGATGGCATCAATTTTATTATTAAATTTTTACCTTGGAGGACCCTTTTCCCTCGACTGTCCACATGTCATTACAATATCATAATTGGAGGATGGGGCACAATAAGATATTATTGATGGTCAATAAGAGGCAGCTACAAGGGTCCCATGAACACAGGTATATCCGTTTCCAGTGTATTGGTATCCAATTTATCTCGATTCCGATTATCACTATTTTGGTCTCGATTTTTCGATTATATCGTGTTTTTTTTATCTGAGATAAATAGTTATAATATGCTTGAAAATAAATGTTTTCAGTTGTTTATTACAAGAGGCCTAGCCCATACTATGTCAAGAATGGAAATATATGGGCTTTGTGCAGAACTTCTGTTCAATTTTGATGAACATTCGGAAGTTAATTTCCCAAAATATTAGGGCTTATATGTGCAACATTTTCAACTTAATAAATAAGTTAGTTCTAATTGAAATTTTTACACAATTTTTACAGTTTTGCAAAGGTGAATTCCTCGACAATCTGTGGGTGATAGGGCGATAATCGGAATTCTGTAAATGTCGGTGTATCGATTTGGGGGGTATCGATGACAGTCCTAATATGAACGTGATAATTAGCTGAAATCTAAGCTGAATTCTGGGGAATAATCTTCAATAAAATAGATAGCACATGTAGTATGGCCATATTGAACATTTTGGTTCATTATTAGCGAAATTCATTTTTCAGCCCTAATCATCGGACTATAAAATGATTTATCAGTGCGTGTAATTGATGTTAATACACCGTTCATAATCTCGTCATACCTTTATTTTTAGATTTGGGAATCTTATAAATGACACGACGCATGCTCATGTATTAGTCGAACGGGATTAACGAGATAATTGTTTTATCAAACACTGTCATATTTGTACTCAGAAAGATGATCGAAACGTTATGTGAGCTAATTCGGAAAACTACACCATTGCACATCAAAATATATGATATGTGCCATGTAGGTCACAGAATGTTTATGTGCATGAGATCAACCCAGCACATATATACATATATGAAGAGTTTGGATGCAAAACTACATATCTCCATCTCAGAATTGAAGCATATAGTGCTTTTTGTAAAGACACCCTGGGTTCAATTATTATACTTTGGTAACAAAGTGTATACTGAGTAGGTCCTAATGATATGGAAAATAGTAAATCTCGGGAAAAAAAGTTTGAAGATTATATTTTAGTTTACCTAATTTTTTGAACGTTTTTGTCCCTATTCTTAAAAGGGTGCTTATATCATTTTGCATCCAAACTCTTCATATAATCATAGTCTATGTTTAGCAATAATTATGATGGATGACCGCGGACCTTACCACGGGGTTTCTGCACTGATGGTCTTCAATATGGAAGACGGCTACAGACACATATCCCCCAAACATGGGGCAGTTTGAGGAAACACATTCTATAAACTTGTGTCGGTATAACATTTTCTTTGGCATGGCCTATCGTATTGCATGGCACCATTACACATTGACTAGCGCCCACATGGACATGTAGCATGGCATATTGGAACATCTTTAACTCCCTGCCTCACTCTGTTATACTCTATATTTACAGGTTCTACAACATGACACCAAGTACTTTCCCACTCAAGATGGAAAGGTCCATCGGGATGTCGCAGACAAGGATGAATCTGCGGAGCCGGTCGATATACCATTCAAAGGTATGCATTCATTTTAGGACATATGATTTCTAAACGTTTTTTCTCCTTAATATGTTATCTATTTAATGAATAGAATGCATATCATTTCATACCAACTATAATCCCATGCATTTTTTGAGAAATCTTTCAACGATTAAAACGTATTAAACCCTGTTAATTAAAATGTACATTTCGGTCATGATAACTGTTCGTATTTCAGAGCTTAGCTGTATGGGGAAGACCAAGTTCATCTTGTCTATTCTCATCCGCTTTGTGATCATCCTGGGCGCCCTTTACCTCTTCATGGTCTCTCTCAAACTGCTCAGCAATGGATTCATCCTCATTGGGGGTAGGTAGATTACACGTAATTACAGGATGATAATTAATTTTAGTTCTTTCTAAATATCTAAGAACCAACTGGAAAATAATCAAATAGAAGAAAGACATGGATTTTAACAAAAGAGGATCAATGTAATTCAACATACATAGAGGGAAGGCTGGGAGAGGCCCGGTTAAATACTGTACATTGTACCACAAAGGCGACATTAGATATCGCCTATGTCAATAATGTATTACTTAGAATTTTTCACGATTCTGCGTCAGAGTGCCGAAGTTGCCCATATACATTGTAAAGGAAAACAAAAGATGTCATGTGAATTGTACAGATTTCAAGAAAGACTACATTGTTAATTGTGCGTGTGTTTGCAGGTCGGCAGGCGGGAGCAGCTCTGGGTAACGACTCGATACTCAGTCACCCCCTGTGTGGGCTCATGGTGGGGGTGTTAGCAACTGCCTTCCTCCAGAGTTCTTCAACCTCCACCTCCATAGTGGTCACCATGGTGGCTTCAAACAGTAAGTGCATTTCTGTAGATAACATAAAAAGAATACAGCTTCCTCTTTCACCTATTACTATTCAATTAATCAAATTGCATACTTATCTTTAATGATTTAGCTATATTCTCTTGTTATGGAATTTATTTATAAGTGGTGAGCCAGACTTTTGTTTGGAAGAACACACTGCACTTACCAAGTGAAGTACATGCAATAATTGATTAATTAAAATATCTTACTCTGTGGTTGCCTCTGCTTTAGTGTATCACCAAGCAGGCCGTGCTTAAGTACTACGGTTTAATTGATGAGATGGAATTTCCTCTTCCATGGGTGTTCTCCTCTTCCCGATATTGTATATAATATTTATTAGGTTAGCATTGCGAACCCATGTTTAATATCTAGTTTTGTCCTGACAGTCCTGACAGTGCCTATCGCCATCCCTATTGTGATGGGAGCTAACATCGGCACATCGGTCACCTCCACCCTGGTAGCCATCATGCATGCCGGGGACAGGAAGCAGTTTAGGGACGCCTTCTCAGCCGCTACCGTCCACGACATGTTCAACTGGCTCTCAGTAAGTATATGTGACATGCATTGGGAAAAGGGATCTTGATGCAACACTATGGGTCCTTTTCGCAGATTGTGCTATATATGATAAATACAATGGTTAGACATGGATTCGGCATTCCCTTATGTGAAAGCACTGAGGATATTTGGGGTCTTAAACAGCATTTACTAAGGCAGAGAAAGTGGGAGCATGCTGTTGATCTGGGTAATCTGTAATTTATTTAAGTATTTAATTTAGATTATTGTATCACTCACTCTCTTGATTTCTCTCCTTTTTTGTCGTTTCTTACTCCCCTAACATAATAATTATATTTCTTTCCTTCAGGTATTTGTGCTGCTTCCCCTGGAGTTGGCCACCCAGTACCTCTTCCGGCTGACTAGTGCTATTGTTGACAGCAGTGGCCTCTCTGGAGGAGGGGTCAAAATCAAGTTCATCAGCGTCATCACAGACCCACTTGCAAACCTCATTGTTCAGGTAAAAACCATGTATAACATACCCAGTGAATTGATGTGACATCAATTGCTCAAGCTTGCATAGGTTCGCCCTATTTTTCTGGTTACCAGGTCTAGAATGATGGCTATAATGTGCTTCTAGAAAAGGGCCTTTGACAAAGCATCCTGCAAAATAATTATTTTGGACATTTCACGTCTCGTCATGTATTTCACTGATATGGATAATGTATACCATGCGTAAAGGTTTCATCCTTTTTCATTGATGAGTGATTAATATTTCCCCAATTGCAGGTTGACAAGACTGTTCTTGAGAAGATTGCTGCCAAGCTGCCGGGTGCAGACCAGTTACCGTTGCTGAAGTACTGGTGCAAGACGGCACCAATGGTGGTCAACGCCACAATGGCACCCTCCACTCTCAACACTACTGATCTAATCGAGACTGGTAAGTAATCTACATGAGAAGTAGATTGTCTGACATGTATTATGCCCATTGTGTACCTCATAATTACATATTGACTAGGATTATCTATAGACTACTCATTCATAACACAAGGGTTACTGCCAAATTGGAAGTTTGATAAGTATTTATAATTATTAATGATCTAGAGCGTTGATGTCACAATAAAGCCAACGGTACAATTAAACAGAGGAGATATACCTATAAATCAATGATCAATCACACATCTAATATTCGAGATACTCGATTGGACCACTCACTAAAAATGTGAATAGTTCGCACGATGATAAATGTCAATGTAACCATGCATGAATGGGAATCATTTTGATGCCATGGTATAATGCTGACTTTGTGATATATATCTAGGCTAATCAAAATCAATGATGTTTTTTTCTCCTCGTATAGACTCTTCTAACACGACGTCAACACCGATACCGACCATGATTGTGACTGTTGGAGTAGAAAAATGTAAGTACCATGTCGTGTTTTTATATTTTCTCGATTGTATACATGATCTGTTCCACACACAAAAATCTAACCAGCAGATAAAACAGTAGTGACCTGCTACACAATACATTAATTCTCACAATGGCGATACTTCAAGACGTAGATCTGAGAAGCCCACTATAATAATCCTTCACATACAGTAATTAAAATGGATACCATTATGATTAGTATATGCATTAATTGGTGTGCCAGGGAACAGTGGAGCAAGAGGTGATTTTCCTATAGTTACCTCTTCAGTGTGTGAGACACGGTGTTTGTTATACTATTGCAGGTCATTACCTTTTCCATGGTACCACTTTCTCGGAGACTGCAGTGGGAGGGATAGTGTTGGCAATAGCACTCGTTGTGCTGGTTGCTTGTCTCATCATAATGGTCAAGGTTTTGAGGTCCCTGCTTGCTGGTTCCATGGCCAGTGTCATCCAGAAGACCATCAACGCTGACTTCCCTGGGAGAGCTGCCTGCCTCACAGGCTATGTGGCTATGTTTGTTGGCACCATTGTCACTGTGAGTTTATGTTTCCTCCACCTTTACACAGCAATTATTTACTATACATTTCATTTTAAACTGAATTTTCCTGAAGAATATTAAACGGATATTCTCACCAAGCATCTACACTGTCATTTCTCTAGTATCGTTCGAAGTGAGACATTGGTAGTGAGAGTACAGGTTTAACAGGTACATGATATTATTAAAGATACATTACTTGTTCAAATTGATTGGGCATGATAAAGGGATCCACAACTCTCCCCTAATAACAAAACAGAACGGTTTATAAAGAGGTTTGTTTGTTCGTTATTTCTTTTATTTATCCTGCTTTACATAGGGCCAGGCCCTGTTTGTGTACAGCAGCTCCTGTGCATATATATCAGAGATGATGATCATGATACAGGATTTGCGCAACTTTCAATTGAAGTTCATCTTTTATCACAATTTTATTTGACAGGTGGTGGTGCAAAGCAGTTCAGTCACCACGTCGACATTGACCCCACTGGTTGGACTCGGCATGGTCAGTGTAGAGAGAGTCTTCCCCATGATGCTTGGAGCTAACATCGGCACCACCTCCACATCCTTATTGGCAGCACTTGCTGCATCTGAAACCAAATTTAAAGCATCGTTACAGGTGAGTCCTTTTTTTGCCTCAAATTCAAATTCACATAGTGTACTATTGTACAGGCATACATGGAATAATCAGCTATATATCTTTGATACAATGTCATATATTGCGATCAGCGATATGCCAAAATGTTTCATAATAAAAAGGCAAATCTATACTGTAGTTTGGTAATAAAGATTAACTTGTACAGTGGTCATCAATGTTATATTGTTTCTTTTTTGACAGATCTCCCTGTGCCACCTGTTCTTTAACGTGAGTGGGATCGTCCTGTGGTACCCCATCCCCTTCCTGCGGAGAGTGCCTCTGGCACTGGCCAAGTTCCTGGGAAGGACCACAGCCAGGTACAGGTGGTTTGCCCTGGCCTACCTCATCTTCATGTTCATCATTTTCCCACTTGGCACCTTTGCTATCAGCTACCCAGGCCTACCTGTTTTACTGGGTGTGGGTATCCCCATTATCGTCCTCCTTATCGCGATCGGTGTGATAAATGCACTGCAGAGTCGTCGCCCCAACTGGCTGCCAAAGTTCCTGCAGACTTGGGACTTCCTACCAGAGCCCCTGAGGTCCTTAGCACCCTACGATAGGGTCCTGGTGAGGCTCTTTGGTTGCTGTTACCGCTGCTGCCCTTGCTGTAGCTGCTGCCAGGCTCTTCAAGCAGGAGCGGAGGAGGAGGATGAGGATGAAGCTTCAGCTGTAGTTGTTATTGCTGATTGTGACAATGGTAAAACAAATCTTGCCTTTTCTCCTGACATGGAGGTTACTGGTATTGTAGTGGTACCGAACGGTGCAGCATCAAATGCTGTGGTGGTACCCAACGGTGCAGCATCAAATGCTGTGGTGGTATCCAACGGTGCAGCATCAAATGTTGTGGTGGTACCCAACGGTGCAGTATCAAATGCTGTGGTGGTACCCAACGGTGCAGCATCACAACCCGAAGTGGTCAAAACAGCCTTGTAGAATAGGCTTCACATAATACAGTGACATGTACTGGGAAAAGGGATCTTACTGAAAAGTGCATTAAGGTCCCTTTTTGTATATCATGCCACAAGATATTATGTGCAATTTGTACATTTGTATACATTAAATTAATTGCACATATATTTATGACTTCACAACTAGGACGTATGTATAGGGTAGGTTTGTAGATACAATTTGTAATATACTATTTATTTATAATTTTTTCATAATTGTTTTGTAGAATGAAGCTAGAACGCATGTGAAAAAAGAGGCAATGACATCATTGTGTGTATATAGGATCTATAGTGTATAGCTGTATATTTTTTTCAAAATCTACATCGAGGCGAATGAGACAATAGTCTAATTGATTTCTATAGGGTAAAACACAGTCATTAGATTTTCTGAACGGAGGAAAAGAAGAAATATCTGAAAGATAATCGACTGTGACAGTAGCATTGTGTACAATGTGTGAATGAGTTCTTCCGTTGCAGCATGATTGTTGTCATGTTATATTATCGTATTGTTTGAATAAAAGCTCGATGATAAAATATAGCCACGTGTGTAGTACCAGTTGTTATTCCGTAAATCATCATTTACTTATCTGTCCCAATTTACTAATCAAGAAATTATCGTTGTTCTGGGGATATTTCTTCACGCTGATGTGACACCCAAAATCAAGTATATATTAGTATGCATGATATGTTTGGATAGGAAAGTTCTGTTTTTTTAGATAGGTTTATTGACACTGTCTCATGTAACATACACGCTCCTCCGAAGATGTCAAATAATAAAGAGTTACTTAGAAAAATATACTTACAAGTTGAGCATTTATATAATACTTGTTCCTGAGTTACTAGAACACATTTAGTGTATAGGTAGTCCTTTTGGACCATTATAGGGTCATTTCATAATTAGTACGCCATGGTGATAACTAAGTAGTCATTGCCCAGTGCCATACATTTAAAGGATGGTTATTCTTTTACATATAAAGAAATACAATAATGTGTGAGGATGGACGGAAGTTTGAAAGTAGTTTGTAAGTTGATGTATATAAAAGTCGTACATAAGAAAAAAGTAAATTTTAATTAAGCAGTGCAATGGACTAATATGTTGTCAGCGTCTATGGTGTGTTCGTAAGTCTGTAGGGGGCGCTGCTGCTTTGCGCCGCTCTGTTTTCTGGCCTTCCAAATTAGTTCAGATATTGAAGCACCAGGTGGCAGATAGGAGCCAGAGCTATAGGTACATGTACACTGTTGTGTTGTCTTTTTGTTTTCTAGCATGGTTTCAGATATCAGAAAACATGTGTCCCTACACGGGTAACGTTATAAATCAGTTAAACCTTGCAGTACTTGTATTCACATGATATAAATTTAAGTTATCATAGGGAGGGATTGGTGTCTTAAGCTGCCGATGCCAATTTTGTCATATGGGCCCTCTATTTTTCTTTTTGTTTCCTTAATCCAGCATGTTCTTATCTAGTTCCCAACGTTTAGTTGCGATATGACCACAATTCTAGATATTTAGAAAAAGGATTACATGCGAGGATCACATACTTAGATACACTTTAAATGAACGCTACATTTCCAGTAATAATTAATTAAGGATAATTATGTGTCTATCATCAGATGAGTCCACTTCAGAACTGGCATTTATGAGACTCTGTTTCTAAGTTTTCTGAAGAATCAAAGCTAGTCATTTCTGTACTTTTTATATCTTTTATTCAATGAAAAGTAGAAAAATATACAAAGCATTGTTCGGTCTCATTTCCATCCTCAATGAGAAATACTGTAAATTGGCAATGGTGATAATGCAATAATTATAGCACACCAACATACTTATATACAACTGTAATGTCATTTTCACATATATCTACAATATAAGATTAAACTGCAGCACTGTTGACAAATATGTAGACAGTAATTGCATTCTCCCTCTTTGTCTTATACACCCATGTGTCCAACTTATATTGTTCCATCTAGAACAATTGACAATGAGAAGCTATAATAGTAGACCTACATCTGTACAACATGAATGAATAAAAGATAAGTAGGCTGGTGCAGGCAAGTACCACATCCATACACTCAGTACTGGCTGCATTATTATACAGGTTTCACAACATAATGATTATCAAGTACACCTATTTAAAATAGAAAAAAATAATTTCTTTACCCTGAAACTTTTTATGGACGTCTTACTCCTGTTATAGTTGGACTTACATTAGGTTATTTTAATACATGGTTTAGAGAGGTTATTTTAATACATGGTTTTAGAGATTTGATCAAATGTCTACTTCACTACTGTCCACTCTACCCTGGTACCATTATTGACAAAGGAGTTGTACAAGACCCAACACAATATAATATTACCCTAGCTCCTCTGGAGGCTAGGGATTGCACACCATGGCCACAAGGCGACAATAAACAATAAATAAAGCACAGGACATCGATCATCCAGAAGGAAATACCTTATCATAACTCAACTTGTATACACACCGGTTACATTGAACTAACTAAAACACGCATAGCTGCCTTTGAATCATTAACCTCCTACCATGCCCTCACCCAACTGACATAACCAGCGCAGTTGGACGGTCATCTTGATTATATACAACTTCATGGTAAATTTACCCATTGATATGGAAATAATTTTATACATGAATGGGCACTCTATAATTTATATTTTCTCCTTGGCATAAGATATACAACGTATTAATTCGAGTTCTAAAATTAAAAGTCTTGCATTATTTTTTTTCTTATTCCGTTTTCCATTGACCTTTTGATATTTGCAACACATCACATTAGCTGTATAGATCACAATAATACATGGGCTTTGTACTGGTAACAGACATGTCCACATTTTACGTCGAATAGTATTATGATTAGATACCCCAAATAAATTACATCGTGATCCAGGGATCTCTCCTACCTGATAGTATTCAATTATATTCGTTTTGACGATATGAGAAGTCGAGTCTTCCTTAAATAATATCAGTCTAATGTATATTCCAGTAGTACATAATTATAATTACGAGGATACGTCACATAAATGACGTCAAGTCACGTCCTGGTACTGGAGCGAATGGAGTCGTGGAGAGTGGTCTATCTGTAAATGGAAAAAGTGAGAAGATAAGTTATCGGGAAGACAAAGGGGTCTTGTATATGATTAATGTCAGGGATTGGTAGTTTTTTGTTATAGCTTATAGCTACACCTAATTATACTTGATAACGTTAACACAATGCAATGAGTTCTGTCTGTTTGCATTGTATATTACATCTGTAATAACTTGCAGGTACTGCATCAGTGCATCAAGGGGTCTACATAATAATTATGATGCATGGATGCATCACTGCTGAGGTACCCGCCAGTGCTGAACTCATGCATCATGGCAACAAAGGTACACCATGAGTCGGACACATACCCTGAGATGGACACTGAAATTATTAATTATTCATGTATACAATAAGACTTTGAGTGGTTCTTTGTTAATAATACACTTGAAATTTAGCATCATTCAAAAATAAAGAGCATAGATAGACTGTTTGAATAAACAGAAATTGAAGTGTCCGTCTCAAGGTATGTGTCAATTCAAGGTATGTGTCAACTCAAGGTAAATAGATGCTGCCCATGGTTACACATGGTGTTATTTTTTCGAACTTACCAGGTTGTGCTGCATGGGGTGGGTTACTGTTGTGTGTGGTGGTCCAGGCAGGCGGGACAGCTGATACACTTCTGGTCCCTCAGGTAGCCGTCCAACATACCCGGATGGTGACAGGAGCCGCCAGGGGGAGACACGGGGCAGGTCACGTGTTCACACAGCTCATTCTGTATAGGGGGAAAGGATGGATGGTTACAGTTTGAGTTACAACTGTTATGTGTTACAATAGTTGTTATGACTTTGTGTTATAATTGATACTATGTTACAATCGTGATGGCGAAATTATCATCATGAATTTTAATATAATTTATCATGTGAATACATAGAAATCAGGGAATGTATGATTTGAAAGTATGTTGATTGAAATGTAGATACAATCATGTCGCAGAGTTATCTAATCATTTAGTATCTAATCTGAGTTGACAAAACCAACTTGTTTCTAGTAACATCAAATCTAGGCATAGGCGTGTCCAATGTAAATGTGAGCATGACCACAAATGTGATTGTTATTATAACAATAGCTTTCCAAGAGCCCCTTATCGCCCTGTAGGACAATACAAAGCCTAAATAGTCTCCTCACCTGAATGATGGGGCGGCCCATCTTGGCGGCGCGACGGGCGACGCGATGTGACCGGAAATCCAGGGGAAGGATCTCGTCCATGTCCTCGACTTCCGGTAGGGATCTCTTCTCGCGGGTCTCGTCGTAGAAGTCGGCGGGCACGTCGATACAGTAGGGACAGCCGAGACACTCGCCGCCCTCATAGCGGAAGGCGATCACCTCCATCAACTGGCAGTCGATGTGCACCTCGGGGCACTTGAGGTCGGGGCAGCCCCAGCCGACGAACTGTAATGATAAAAGTGGGAGGTTTAATAATAATCAGTGATTTATCTTACGTAAACATGGGGATATGATCGTGTATGTACAGTCCTATGCCATAGAGCAAGTGCATAGTTTGTCGTAATTATTAACATTTGATATTTCCTAGTGTTGAAATGTAAAAAGTGGCTTAAGTCAATTTCAACTTATTACCACAGTTGATTTATCAATATTATACACCGCACCCGGATGGCTGTGTATGTATATGGGTGTGTGTTTGGTGGGGGTGGGGGGGGGGGGGGGTTAAATGTAACTGTTTTCTAATCACCCAGGCCACTGATTCTCGAGTCGAGCTCATCAACAACTTTCCCAACTCATGAAGCATGTAGACTGACAAACAGGCTTGTTGATCCCTGTCCCAGGGACCTCCTATAGCGGCCTTGTTTATAGCAGTGGGACCTGTGAGGTAACCTGACTCTGTCTAGTCTGGTCTGTTAAGTGGCTGGGGCTGGCTACAGGTAATACGAGTCTTACTAAGGCACCCAAACACCCCCACCCTGCACCCAGCCCACGCCACCCCTTACATAACGTTACACGGGTGCTGCCGGGACCCTCCCGCCTCTATGTCAACACGCCCCCACCCCTGCAGCCCCGACACTGATGGTGATAAGCTGAGCTGGTCGGGAGCCGCTCACTCAGACTGTCTGTGAGTTTGAGGTGAGTGGTGAGCAGAATATCACCGACTCAGCTATTACAGCGACCTAATGGGAGAGGGACAGCGACCTATTGGGAGAGGGGTTACATCCCGAGCAGATCCGAGCAATTCCGAGCAGGTCCGAGCAGATCTGAGCAGATCCAGGGACATATAAATATCTTGATCTGATATCATCGATGGATTTTTAACCCGACAATCTATGGACTTGGAGTATACACTTTTATGATAAACAATGATTCCCATCGAAAAAAGATAACATTTTTCGATGGGAATCATTGTCTATTGTTAATGTATTAGAATAGTGGCTACGATGGAAGATGATGTTTTGAGCCTGAGCGGTACGCCTATATTAAAGATGGGAAAATGGACCCAGTGACCCGCCCATGCCCATACTGTTGAAGATAAACCATCAGATACACCAGAACTGATTTTCTTTTGTGAAATATGTTTTGTTTTTGTTTTTAATAAAAATGGCTACTCACATTCACCCATACCCCCCCCCCCCCCCCGCCCCCACTCTACTGTAGACTTCCCTGTCCAGTCTAGACTAGACGTGCTCACGTCATTGCATTTCATCTAAATCATATTGATCATATTCATGTGTCCATAATGGCATCAAGATAACATATAGTTTCAAATGTCACTTTTTGTTCAATGAATACAATTCTGTGACATGCTCCAGTGACTAGTAAGTTGTCCACGTGGTGTACGTAGTCAAAGATACAATGTTTTCCTGACTTTGCCTAAAATTAAGGAATATCATGGTAGGCCACATGTATAGCTCTACACTAGCTGTGTCTCCCACATATAACATGAACCTACATCCCACCCTATATGCCCTATATAAAGTAGATCTTCACTAGATAGGGCTCCAGACGGGTAAATTCGACAAGGCGACAAGCCCTTGTTTTAGGCCTTATGGACAAGGGACAAGGGAATGCTGGGGGTTGGCGACAAGTGACAAACCTAACCCTTTAAATCGACAAGGGACAAGATCCATTTCTTAGGATCGCCAAGGGACATTGGCATTTCTTAGGATCGACAAGTGACACAGCTACCCCCCGTCTAGGGCCCTCTAGATGTGGACCTCAACTCCGCCTCAATTTTTATGCTGCCAGGTCCATGCTACAATAAGTTTGCAACAACACAAATTTACATGTGCCTGTAAACCTAACCTGCGTCCTCCAGTATACGAGAAAAACAATTAAATAGAGGATGTACTTATGTGAACAGATGGGGCATTTCTAAAGTTACTTACGTCTGGTAAGGAGCGTTGTTGCCGCTCATGGGCAGGATGAGCACGTGGGTGCCGTCGGCGGAACAGGGACGCGGCCTCTCCGAGGGCGGCACAGACGGCCACCACCACCGTCAGGGTCAAAAGTTGCTGAATCATTGCTGCAAAAATGTCGTCTGCTTCTCTGCAATCTGCTGGTTCTCGGCGCTGTATCGTATAGAGTGACCTGTGGTGAGATGATGCGCTGGTTCTAGGTTGAGGTGAGCTGCTCGTTAGTGACTGAGTCTTCTTCTCTTGCTGGCTGGGAGGAATTGCTCGATGTGTGCAGGAATTGCTCGTTATGTTTACACACTGAGCACCTCGTGGCTTATATACACGTCGAGTAGGGACGATGACGTGAGTGGGCTCGTCGGCCGATTGACCAATCAGCGCACAGCAGACTTCAATCAGCCAATCAGAGAGCAGATGAGATTGGCGCGCTCGCCATATTTGGGAGTGTGTACAACTGTTGCCATTAATACGTCTGAGTTTCGGGAACTGTCTGCCGGGAGGCTGGAATAGATGGGGGTTAGACCCCCGGTAAGACGAAATTGAATGGGGGGAGGGAGGGGAGGGTGAAAGGATGGGGGAGGGTTGTTGTAACAGACAACACGAGTTGACCCTCTTGCCGTCTGCCCAACAAGCACGGGAGGCGCTCAGCAATCTGTACACATGTCTCGACGCACAAAACATGTATAAAAGTGTTTACCATAACAAGAAAATGCCGGAAAATGAGAGCAGACTGCCCCCTGTGCACTGAGGCAGCACTGATAATAACAGCGTCCATTATCAATTACCGTAAAGGCTCGTTCAAGAGCGGGATATTCGAATGAGCCCCAGTCTTAGATAGCTTATCAAAGCGCCGGGCTACAGCGGTATTGTAATAAGTATAAAGCGCTAAAAACTGTATTTCAAATAAGTGATATAAGCAAAGGTGGCACATTGGTATTGCTAACATTTAATATAATACGCGCCAGGGCGCTTAAACGAGCCACTGCGGTAGTCCATAATGTAGTAGGGAGGAGAACTTCCTAGTCTTACAAAGTGATTGCAGACTACTCTGACTAGAAAGTTCTGGTGGATGTGAGAAAGCAGAAATTATACCATATGAAAAATACTTATTGGCGCAATGCAGAAGAATACTTAGGCACACGGTCTTCAATATAATAGTATTATTTGTCACAAATATAAGCATAATGTTTCATTGTATGAAGGAATAGATAGGGGTTATGGCGTGCACATCCAAAGAGAGACAGCGACTGGATGAGAGACAGAGAGAGACAGAGCCACAGAGAAACAGAGCCAGAGAGACAGACCGACAGAGAGGGGGCAGAGGCAGAGCTATAGCTCTGTCTCTCTTCCTCTATACTAGAGGGAGAGAGACAGAGCCAGAGGGAGAGAGACAGGCAGGGAGATGGAGAGGGACGGACAGGCAGAGGGAGAGAGGCACAGAGAAAGTATAGGCAGGGATACAGCTGCTGCGGCTGTATGTTAAATCATTATCAAGTGACTTGGACTCACTTAAACATAATTATAATATGATAATGCAATAGGGATCCATCCCGGGGGATCCATGTTGTTAAGGGAAATGCTACTTGTTGAGATAATACTGAAATTCTATTGCTATTTGCATGCAACTCAAGATTATATTAGCTTGATTTATTATCAAATAGAAAATGAAAAGAAATTGACTTGCCACCGAGCTAATATTCATGATACAGCCATTTGAGCAAATGAGTACCTCATGGGTTATCCCCCTCTATTGCTATATCAACCAAAACTTGGGAATGTTTCATGGGCATCTATAGGAACATTTTAAATGTAAAATACTGAGGGGTCACCGATGAAATAAGAAAGTTATGAATTTTTCAAAAATACTTATTTTGCCTTAACTATAGGATGCTATGGGTGTGCCAGTGACTAATAAATGCCATACACACAGGTATAATCTCTGGGTGGCAAATAAAATGGTTGATTAAGGGAAAGTACCATACATTGGAATACAAATTTAGCCGGAAGAAGAATTTTCATGAGTATTGATTTTTGCCACCAGGTGGCCTATGTGTAGGAACCCGCATTTCCCTTTAAAAGAGTACGTCGCTGGCAGTGTATAGGTGTGTGTGTTGGGGAAGGATGGAGTTCTGGGCTGAATTACCGGTATTAAACATTATAAACGCGCATTTCCTCGCAAAGGGGAGGGACGCTGTTCCTTTTAAATTTAACCACTGCCCTAATTAGAATAGGGAACCATACCTTCATGAATACCTACTTCCACCACACTTACATGTTGTCACGTAGTTTCGTACGTGACAGAATGGGAGCGCACTGGACAAATCTGTTTACGTTTTCACGCGCAACCACTTCGCGGAAGCGTCGGGGTAGGTCTGGAACTCGGCCCTATGAGGTCGTCCCGTCGTCAACAGCGGAGGGTTGGGGCCTGGCGGAATACCAAATAAATACGTGCCACCCAGCCTAAACACGGCCGTAACACTAGACTCCCAAATGTAGCCGCTTCACGACACTGCATGGGGCTATGGGTTAAACTCTGTTCAAAAGTACATGACTTATAGTTATACCCAGTCCCTGCACTTGATAGGCCTACTCATAGGAGACATGATCTGAGTTAAATAAGACATGGAATAAGGGTCATTTCTCATATATTTCCACTGTCAATGAATTCCAGAGTAAGGAATCATTTTGTCAGGTAAACTTAGTGGATTCTTTAAAAAGGGGTGGTTTTCAAAGGAGTGTCAATTTCTATATGAAAGATGTCCCATTTAACTGTAAAACAATGGTTCTTTAACTGCCCTTGTAGTGGATTGCTGTACATGTATACATACGGTTATACATATATCTTCAATGATTCAATAAAGGGATGCCTTTATAAAACCAGAAATATCTCAGAGTTTCTATAATAAGGAGTCTTTTCATATACCTCAGAAAATTAGCGCTTTTTTCAGAATAAGGGGTCTTTTTTAACCCCAAAATAAGTGGATGAGGGGGTCCTTTTGAATAATGAAATCAGGTCCCCTTCTTGGCATACGTATATACAATGTATATGAAACTAACTAGAATGGACTAAAATAGCTCATGCGGTGAGGTATGTCACAGGAGAAAAAGTGTACATATAACCATTATAATATTATGTACTAAGCTTATGCATTTTACTTTCATCTAAAAAGAGATGACAAGTCCACCCCTTTTCCCTTTCCATTTATAAGAAGTCACCAGAAAATGGCTGTAACCCCTCTCCCATTAGGTCAATGTAAATGTAAAAGGTAGAAAACACAGCTTCGTCTGGAGGGGCCCTTATTTGACCGTTAATGCATATTGAATTTTGTGTGTAATAAGAAAATACATAACAAGTAGGCATACAGGAGCAATATATGCTCATGAGTGGAAAATTGCTGATGCCCACACTTATATATATAATTCATACTGGTCTAAATCATATTTTAGTTAATGTCAGAATAGTGCTAACCAATACAGTACAATACAGATACGACTGATACATGTAGATAGATTGGTCCTTTCTAGGATTAAAAGAAAATATCGTGCCTATTGTTATGTGGACTTCAGTAGTACTGGTACTGGTATTTATATATATATATATATATATATATATATATATATATATATATATATATATATATATATATATATATATATATATATATATGTGTGTGTGTGTGGAAAAGACCCCTTCAGGCGGGATTTTTAGTTATAATTTTGGCCACCAGGGAGCATTTTATTAGCAAAATAGTGTAAGATACATGAAAAAGAATTCTAGAACCATTTTTTATGTAGAATACAATAATCTTCATGAAATTATTCCATCTTCGATGCTAACATTCTATTTTTGGAATGCAAAAAGAATGTTTTTATGAAGAATTAGCACATATGACAGCTTCTGGTTGCCATGGAAACCACCCCAGAAGCCGAAATTGGAGGTAATAATCCTAAATTCTTAAAAAATCCCATAAGTTACCCAAAACTGAAAACAGAACGCAAAAATTCCTTCTAGAACCAAATTTAGACTAATAAATTCTATTTTATTTGGTTATTTCTAGATAAAACCGATTTTTCATAACCATCATCATTTACTATGGGATACAAGGCATTTAGAGCTTATTTACCATTTTCAGTAAGTCGTATTGGAGACAGAATTTATATCTTTCTGACAAGGGGATGTCGTATTCATGCTAAATATTTTTGGATTGATTCAAAAATTCTTGTTCTTTGCTATATAGCAGGAGCTGTAATTAAGTGGTATTGCTGCCCTGAGGTAGCAATTTTGCTGCCCTATGGCAGCAGCGGTTTTTCAAGGGTATTTTAGATGCTGCCCAGAGGCAGCAGCGGCCCTTATAAAAGGGATATATATATAAAAAATGGAGTGTACCCGGCTGTGGTTGGAATCAATATGAACCAGGTATGACCAACCACACCTGTGCAGCGGTGACCCACCCCCTCTGGTGGCCACCACTGGAACTACGATCCTCTCAGTAATATACCTGGATACCGTGTACAGTATCCAATTCATATATATATATATATATATATATATATATATATATATATATATATATATATATATATATATATATATATATATATATATGAAGAGTTTGGATGCAAAACGACATAAATCCATTTTGAGAGTTTTGAGATAATAGCACATTTCTAATTTTGAAGAAATGGTGAATAGAAAATATTTTTTTCAATCACTAATGATTAATGGGCAATAAATAAAATACCTAGAAATCGATTTTTGAAATCCTTGATTATTATTGAAAGAGAAAATAGCTGATTAAATGTGATTTTTCAGTTTTTTTGCAAAACGACATAAATCCAAAAGTAGTTTTTCTATATTTACCCCTAAATTGGTACCAAACATTTATTTTTTCATTTTTTTACATTTCTGGTTTGAGTAGGGCATCAATGAAACACCAACATGTGATCATTCAAGATCCTTGCATCATATTTCTTTGATTTAAATATATGCCCAATTATGTTTTTTTGCAAAACGACATAAATCCCAAAACAGTTTTTTTGCAAAACGACATAAATCCACATGATCATAAAATGTCACTTTTGTGTCCATTTTTCACATTTCTTTGAAGTCAGATTGCTCGTTTCGTTTTGAGATAATAATTTTAGCAGTAGAGAGGAACATCATATGTAATAATGTTTATTTAAGACATTTCACATGCAGGAATTGAGAGCCATACATGCAGAAACAATGTTTAGTAAGGTGGATTTATGTCGTTTTGCAAAAAAACGCTTTTGGATTTATGTCGTTTTGCAAAAAAAACTGCATTTTAGGCAGGCTCTATGTACTATTTGAGGACATATTTTAAGAAAAATTTTCCACAATTTTTTAAATCTTGCTCTAGGCTATGGCTATAACCAGTTTTTTCCCGTTTTTGTATTTTGGTGCTTATGTCGTTTTGCATCCAAACTCTTCATATACAAACATACATATATATATATATATATATATGTGTGCAGCCAAGCAGAAAGGATAGTCCATGCGGGATTAGTTCCGATATTTGCCACCAGGGGGGCTCCACTAGGGCCCTAAATGAAAAATAATGCTAAAAAAATGTCTAGGGTACTTTTTTCTGTGGAAAACAATAGGAGTACACAAAACATTCCATTTCTGGTGAAAAGCTTCCATATTTGGAATGTAAAAAGAACGTTTTTAGGTCTAAATTGGTGTCCTTGTTGATATGTGTTGCCATGGAAACATGATTTTTATTCCAAATAGAGGAAATAAAGATACCCAGTGATAGAATGATTCATGAGGGTAACTATGGTCAAAACAGAATAAAATTACCATTCCTAGATCAAGTTTTATGACCTAAAGAATGAAAATGTATGATATATTTCTCATTATGCTAATCATGCTAATTAGATAGGGGTATCTTGGTAAGTATGAGACTAAGAGCTTATTGGGACTTTGGATAGGGCAATGCCAACACATATTCATGAGGCTGGTTCTCAAAAACTAGAATTGATATCTTCTAGTGTGACATACCGTTGGAAAGCTTATGACATCAATTCTAAAGTTGTCTTTTTCTTTGGAGTACCCTTTTCCCTTGCCTCTACACATATATATATATATATATATATATATATATATATATATATATATATATATATATATATATATATATATATATATATATCTGTAGTAAAAAACGTATATGAATACCCTGTACTGGTCAGCATTATTCTTACAAACACATCATCAGAATAATGTATAGCGTGTAGCGTCTAAACTAAATACCAGGGATGACTATGTGACTGGATCATCACTACTGCATCATAATTAATACAAAGGTCATGGACGGAGTATAAAGCATCGTCTTGTTTTGTCGGCACCGCTTGTTTTGGTGTCTACCCTCCCCCACACAGGGACAGACGGCTGGATACTTGCCCCGGCTACTTGTTGGGCTTCCCTCCAGAAATCCCGCCAGAAATACAAGCAGACGACACGTAGGTCCCGCGGGGTATACAGCCTGAAAAGTTGCAAAACAATGTATCTTATTTTGAAGCACCTTGCCCCATGGATTCCATAGCTCTCTCTCTCTCTCTCTCTCTCTCTCTCTCTCTCTCTCTCTCTCTCTCTCTCTCTCTCTCTCTCTCTCTCTCTCTCTCTCTCTCTCTCTCTCTCTCCAGGTGTGGATCCCAGTATCGGAGTGGTATGGTTATAGAATCATTATATACACAGAAAATGGGTTACTCCAGTCCCACGAAATGTCCACAGTTAGTAAGTTGTTCACGGTTCTGCCAAGTTTTAAGGGAAATTTGGAGGTAAATGGAATTTATAGGAAAATTTCGACAATAATTCCCGTGTAAAACCCCCACATAACTACCTCAACTCTATCTGTCCATATCAAGCTAATTCATTCTAAAAACATTTTATTGAGTTAATATTTTCATAATTCAACCTCACTGCACTGAAGAGCACTCTTTTCGACCTCATGACGACCCTGCTGTACGCGTCTCGACATCTCTGAGTGCGTGCACCCTGAGCGACTCACTCCCACCCTGAGAGCTGCACAACCAGACGTAGACTTGTTCATGTCTCTGTTCTGAGTTATGTAGACTGTAATCCCATGGGTTAAATGTATGGGACATTATTATGGTCTATGTTCAAAATGCAATTAATAAATGTCACAGGGTTTGGTCAAAGGGTTTGCCCTAAATCAGCTTAACAGTTATATATATATATATATATATATATATATATATATATATATATATATATATATATATATATATATATATATATATATATATATATATATATACACTCCGGCATCTTCGACTCGTGGCCAGCCTTGAATGAAGGTGAATATACCTTATACAGCGTTGTGCATGTATTATATATGCTTGATACCAATCTAAACCATGCTGTGTCAATCATGACACTGCTAGATATTTAGGAAATGGGCCCGGGGTGCGCGCCCCCTCCATTCTGGAGGTTACTGCCTCCCATTTGTCCAAATACAAATATCAAAGAGGGTATAAAGGGGCGCGGCACGGGTCTAGCTCGGAATGGACTGGAGACAAGTCTACTAATGCTACACTCTGATACCCCCTCCTGAAGCAGATGGGGAGGACTTCCACAGAGAAGAAGGTTCTGGAGACAGTGGGTGGGTAGTGGAGGGGTGAAGGAGGAACCAGTGACGCACGTGTGACGTCTAGATGCTGAGTGGTTAATCCCCTCCCCCCCCCCCCCCTAACCCCGGACGGAAAGTCACAAAGTCGCTGGTAAGGGCGACATGTCACAAAGTATTGTTTAGACCCTTTATTATATGGTGTGTATTGTTAAAACGAGGGAAGATCGCCCAGCGTATTGTCCATGTCCAATGGGCATCCAACGGTATGGGGGTGGATGTGAATTCGACATGGCCTTTTCTTAAAATCGACATGCGACAGGTAGCTTAGCGACATTCGTTTTTCTTAAAATCGACATGGGAAATGAGAGGTTCTTAGAGGCGACAAATATTAAAGTAGACAGAACGTTCATGTGAATTATTCAAAACTGTGGGGTTCGCTGATCAATCTAAAAATTCGAGAACCAGAGATGGCCCTGTAATATCCAAAGATAGTAACAATCTCACTGTGTTCACTTAAACCCTTCATGCATTGTGCCCTTTTTCATGGTCCCAAATCTCTTTTCTCTATATCTTGAGTATTGGTTATAAGGAACATTGCTTTAATACAAGATCCTACAAGGAGGACATTTGTCTGCCAGGTCCCACGGTCCTCCTTTAATTTTGCCCCCTTAAATAAAGACATTTTTAAACATGATTAGAAACATTTTGCACAGAAGTCCGCTCGTACCGTGAGGTTATGCCATATTCATTTTCCTGTCTGCGCCCCGGGGGGGCCACTCCTTCAGCACTATTGATCATGTGTGAACACGATTCCAAGGGAAAGGGTATGTTTTTGGGCCCTAGGCAAGGGCCCGCGAGGGCCCTTGAAAAGGGTTGCTTTTTAGGCAATTTTGGAGGAAAAGGGGTACATTTCATGGCTGAATTACTGGAAAAACTTTCAGATGAGACATCAATCCAGTATTTTCAATATTGAATACACATATTTATTCACAGGGCAAGGGTAAGGCCTACCATTCGAGGGCTTTTGCTTTACATTTTTCTCGGGCCCCCTTGATTAGGTCAGGGGTAGACACTAACGCTGGCCCGGGAGCCAATGGCCCATAGTTTTGGGTCCGGGCCCGTAGTGTCCTGCTAATTTGCATTGCTATGGGCCCGGTTGGCCCGTAGCTAAATGCTCTCCTATTATATTTGCAAGTGAAAATATACCTTGAATCTATCTATATACTGTAAAGTATGGGCATATTGTATATCGTTTTAAAGGGAAAATAGTGAGTGCACAGAATATAATACTTTAGTTAGCGCATAGTCAACATGTATTATGAATTCTCCTAATAGAGACTGCCGGGTAATAGTGAGTGACATGGACAGAAGGTTTCCTTTAACAGATGGATATCATTCAACTGGAAGGTATATTCCCGGGCCCATAGCTTTATTTCCGGGCCCACAACTTTCTGGGGCTGCGGGCCCGGGTGGCCCATGGTCAGAAATGTTAGTGTCTACCCCTGTAGTGTAGGTTATGGTTTTTCGTCAGTTTCCCCCGCAGTTTCCCATGAAAAGGGTGCTGTTTTGTTGATTTTTCTCCCGTGATAAGGGTCCTAAATTTTAGGTGATGTTCACACATAGTAACTATAGAAAGATAGGGAGTGGCCCCCCCGGGGTCTGCGCCTACAGTGTCGGGAGTTGTGATGGCTCAAATAAGTTGCATTTTATACGCGGATATTTTCCGTACACATTCCTGGGTAAACTAGCTCCAGCATTGATTAAAAGTTTAGCTTAAATTAAGCCTTTTCTGCCTTTCCTTTACTGGATGTGGATTGTAGGGATACAATCTTTTCTATGCAAAAGGAGGAGGGGCCCGGGGATGGGCCCCGGGTGTCCGGGGAGGGGCTTGTGAAAAGGGCGGGAACCTGGAAACTTCCTACGTACACGCAGACGACATTTGGCAATCTGCCACCCAGCCGTTGGCATTGCGCCAAAAGCTACACCCGTCTCGCCCATCAGGACGATCTGGGTTTGTTTTGACTGAGGAACCCCTTTCGTCCTCTTTGAGCCCCAACCCTACTACCGACCCCCAGCAGTGAGATTTCACCTCCCATCGCCAACCCAGGCACAGACTGTCAGATAAATCCCTGACGTCGGGACCACACTGATGTGAGGAGGAAGGCAATATGTTATAATAAGGCGCCACAGGTATACATAAGGCGCATTTCAATATGAACTTTTGGAATTATATCCCCTGAAGTAAATCGATTTTTTTCTGATTCTGACGAAGAAGGGTCAATTGTATTTTCAAATCCAGGAATTTGAGAAGTGACGGTCTACCAAACACCAAAGGCAGTGACAAAGGAACGGGGAGGGGGGGCTGGGGGCGCAGGCCCCTCAACTTTTTAGTTGGGGGCGCAAAGTATATACATTTGTGCCACCCAACTTTTTTGGGAAACAGTAGTAAATGTAAAAATCCAAAATCTGCCATGGATCCCTTATTTGTAATTCCCTGAAATCAACACCCGTCAGGTATTGGGAGCTTCCCCCTCCCCCAACTTTATGAACCTTCCACCGCCGCTGCAAAATATCGAAATGTGTCGTATCGCGACTTGCAGTATATCAGAATATCATTAGAAAAAAACAGGGTCCAGACAGCAATATTAGGATCCCCCCGCCCCTCCCCCAAAGATCTAATAAGTTGTCAACCTTATACGAACTCGTTTGGTTTTGGGTAAGGAAACGTTCAAAAATCACGCCACTGCTAGAGGGGTGGGCGGGCATCTTGGTCTAAATATCACATAATGTTTAAAAGTGAAAAAAAGGCTCGCAGGGTCATGAAAAACAAAGAAACAGTGACAATAATCTTTTAGCATCACCTGATATTTCCAACTCAAATTTTGACCGTCGTATTATGACCGAAATAATAGGCTACTGCATATAACTACAACATGCATACTTAACTGGTGGGTGAAGCAGTGCATTTTATGGACATTTTACTGCGTGTCAATAGTTGTACGCAGCTATAAAGCTATACTTACTAGTTAGCAAAGTAATCAAAATTAATCCACACCAAACGCCCACATGCTGACTGTGTCTCTATCTTTCTCAGGCCCACCATTGCTTCCCCCCACCCCGGCCTGCTCTCCCAAATGTATCAGGAGTTTTACTCCCATTCAAGTACATGTATTATTAGAAGATCAAAGGCAGTGAACTGCGTTGTGTAGGGATTACGAGAGGAAGCTAGACAGCTTTCCCAACTTCCTCAATTTCCTGCTCTCCATCCCCTCCGTCCGCTGCGGTTTCCCCACTATTTCAACCTAGATCCCACTCCCCCCATCGCCACCACTAGGAGCTGCCCCATCAATACAGTAGCTCCTCCAGTAGAAGAGCAGAAGTCTGTGGTAATTAAGACAGATGAAAAGACAAGAGTTGCTCCAGGAACCTCTCCAGTAGGTGCTTTGAACCTGTTGGCGATGTTGTATATGGGTAAGTAGATATATGACGGTGCCTGGGAGGTGGTAGACAGTTGATGAACTACCCCCTCCGCGCGCACCTGGTATCCCCTCGACCCGAGACAAGCAGAGAGGGAACCAGAGGGCACAGACAAGGTCTACCCCATAGAAGGCCACCAGACTTGCACCACGTTCAATTATCAGCAGACAAAATAGCGCCCTGAGCTTGGGTGTCGGACCGTCTGGGTCATGCCTATGATCTGACGGAGGGTCATGGCCTGAACTGACATTGAGCAGCTCAAAGGTGAGCAGAGTACGGCTGGTGCCTCGTGAGCTGCTCAGCGACCTGGGTATATACAACCAGGGGTATATACAACATCATGGTGTCAGGAGTGCATATATATGTTTCATTAGAAAGTGCTAACGTGTAAAGGATCAAAGGTTTGACTGTTATTGTTAATATTTCCCAGTAGCATGGTATAATTATAATTATAGGAACCATCATCTCAGAACCATAATTATGTGATATTGATATTTCTATGCGGTGTTAGATATCAAACAGATAATATCCTCGTGTAAATTGAGGAGGTCGTGATTAATCACCTCTGTCTATCCTCATACATTGATAAAGCTATTCACTGTGTTGCCTGTTGTACATTGTAAATGCTGATTGAAACAAGAATTGGGGCTCCAGACCGGTAAAATCGACAAGGCGACAAGAGCCTGTTTTAACCCTTATGGACAAGGGACAAGGGGATTCTGGGGGGTGGTGACAAGGGACAAACCTACTTCTTTAAATCGACAAGGGACAAGAGCCATTTCTTAGGATCGACAAGGGGCCATGCCATTTCTTAGGATCGCCAAGTGACACAGCTACCCGTCTGAGGCCCTAGAATTATCAACTTCCATGTGTCGTCGGATATGTATTATTATTCATAAAACGTTTCATTGATGGTTTACTTTGGCTTTAATGGAAAGGCGTACCTTGTTATGGATATTGTTATGTCAGTAAAACCCAGAATTCATCTCTCTCTCTGTTCTAGGTGTGTCGTATTCTGTCTGTTCCTGTCTGTCCCTCCCTCTGTCTGTCTATACCTTGGCACACATGTCTTTCTATGTGTGCCAGGTGTGTCTGCTTCTGTCAGTTTATACGTTTTAAAAATACAATAATTAATGATAACAGTATATACATGCAGGTTGGCACACAGTCAGTGTAAACATGATGAGAGCAAGACACTTTGGTATCATCAACTAATGAGATAATTAGACAATCATAGACAATGATGGGCTGAACACAATATAATAACGTCCCCCATACTGCACCTCGTGTGGTGTGGGATGATAGGCCACAGTGTGTCTGGTGTTGCCGTCCAATGGAAAGGTCATGAACCGTTATTGATAAAATACACCGAGAAGACTATAGCATGCTTGTCGCCTCTCCAGACATGCAAGTACAGTATAAACAGATTTTTTTCTCTATGAAACATTGTAACATTGATTTATATAAGTATAGAGCATAGACTATAGATAATATAGTTATATCATAAAAGTATCTTTCCTCAGTTTATAGATAATGTACTATAGTATATCATAAAAGTACATAGCTTTCCCCAGTCAGTGCCTCATGTCTGCATTATTTTCCCATTAGCACGAGCAGGCCTTAACACCGTAACACGTGTTAAATATACAGACTGTCTGGACCGAGATTAGATAGTAGGGCTAGACTGAATTATGTCCAAGCAGTGCGAGACTATCGATTTGGGTGCTAGACATCTGATTATAGCCAAATAGTACGTCTGGGAGATGTGCACGGAGAGGGGTTAGACCTAGGGAAGGTAGGGGGTGAGGGGTAGACTATGGGAGGGTGCCATGCACCTTAAAATGGGAGATTATGTCTAATCGAAATATGATAATTCCTACATTGATGATAATTAGCATCTTCGTGATATTTGAACACGAATCCACGGGTGCAGGATCTAGGGGGTTTGGGGGCAATCCCCAAGAAAATTTGGGGTCTCTAGACCTGAAATAATGCATTCAGGTGTATTTTGGCAAAGCAGTAAAATGGCTCAGAGTTGTATTTATCCTATAGATATAAGATTGGGGTTGGAGCATTGTTTTTGGATCAGTATATTTTGGAAAAAAAATTAAAATTAAATTTGAAAAATAAAATGGAAGCTGGTGTATTTAAACACATCATTAGATATCATTATGGCTCAGACCTGTATGTTATCTTATATGATTGGCTCTGGAGCATTCCCTTTGGAGTGGACAATTTCGTAGGAAAAATTGAAAATCTAAACTTGAAATAGTACAATTTGGTGCATTTTGGCAGAGCATTATAATGATTATATAACCCTTGCAGACCTTTATTTATGCTCTATCATTTTGGCTGGGACAGTCTTTGTAAGGTGGAAGATTTTAAAAGGTCAGGACTTGAAATGCGCAATCTGCTTTTTGACACAGTATAATATGAAAGCTCAGATTTGTAATTATTATTATTTGGAGGGACAGACTGATGCTTTGGAGACATCAATGGCTAAGTCTGGGCATGAGAAAGAGCTAGGCTTGAGCGTCAGAAAAGGTCTGGCCTGGGCATCAAAAAGGACCGGAAAAGGACCATGCTTAGCAATCAGAATATACAGGTTTGAGCATTAGGAAGAGCCAAGTTTAGTTTTCTGGAAGACCTAGATTTGGCGGTCAGGCAGGGTCAGAAAGGGCCAGGTTGCACTGTGCAGGTTAGATGTCATCAGAATGGGCTAGGCCTTGGTCGTTAGAAAAATGGTTAGGTTTAGACGTCAGAAAGGGCCAGGCTTGGGCATCGGATATAGGGACCAGTTTAGGAGTTAGGAATGGCCAGGTTTAGGGGGAACAATTAAGGTTTGCGGGTTAGAAAGGGCTAGGTTAAGATATCAAAGTTTTGATATCAGATAGGGCTAGCGTTGGGTATCAGAAAGGGCCCAGTTTGAGGGCAGAGATGTTAGGCCCATATCCATCAAACGAGCCCTTAACCCTCAAACAAGTAACCGTTTGAGGGATAAGGGCTCACCACGGGCCCTTATCCCTCAAATATGGCGTTAAAGCACAAACGGCCTTATCCCTCAAACAGCCTTATCCCTCAAACAGCCTTAACCCACAAACTATATAGCGTTTGAGGGATAAGGGCACACTGATACACAGGTGGTACTAGGTAAGCTTACTATAATATGTTTGAGGGATAAGGGCAAGTTGATATTTCAGGCAAGTTACATAATGTAGGATCAAAGTAGGGTTTGAGGGATAAGGGCAAGTTGATATTTCAGGTAAGGTAGGTCGACCTTGCCCTTATCCCTCAAACACTATATAAAGTGGTCTAGCATACCTAACTAGCCTAAATTTTCAACTTACCCTTATCCCTCAAACCATAAATTTTGGCATAATATACCTAACTTCCCTAAAATATCAACCTGCCCTTATCCCTCAAACCCTATTATAGTGATCTAATATAGTACCGTAGTGCCCTAAAAAAACATCCTGCCCTTATCCCTCAAACACTATATAGTGATCTTACACTGTAAAAACAGTGTTTAGATGATAAATGCACATGTTTAGCGGCTGAACACTTTTCTAAACACTATCTTGTCCCACATTTTGAGACACCTTTTTCCATCTAAACATGTTTAATTTCTAAACATGTTTAGATAGAACGTGTTGAGTGTGCAAAGTGTTTAGATCTAGTAGGTGTTTACAAGTATAGAGTTTAGACCAAGGAAGTGTTTAGATATATAATGTGTAGATCTATAGAGTGTTTACATGTGTAGTGTTTAGACTTATTAGACATTTAGATAAATAGCGTTTAGATATAGTAGGTGTTTAGTTACATGGTGTTTAGGTAAGCTGATTGTAATGTGCATATTAGGATATATTATCAGTCGAATATATCATCTTATATTCAGAGAGATAGTATTTTATAACACTTTTGTAGAGTGTCATCACATATGTTACATAACATCCATATCAAGTAACTGGGAAATGTGTACAACAGAATGGTGGAGAGAATATTGCTATATATTTTCTTATATCCCACAGAACAGGTGTGCCTAGTGATTATAGCTTTTCTGCACATAGTCTAAACCCCAAATCATAAACTTACTCTTTGTGTAATAATAGCCATATGTTCTCATATCTAAATCACTCAAATGATGTGATTCTTTGTTCGCTTTTTCATGTTTATTCAAGGATCAGCTTATAAATGGGTGAGGAAAGTCCATCCAATGACTTAGCTGCCACCTGGTGGGATAAAATTGTGTTTAATATCTAAACACTTAAACATGTTTAGGTCTAGTGTTTAGATGTTTAGATTGAGTGTGTTTAAGTCTAAACTGATAAAGTGATTTGTTAAGTGTATTAAACAAGTATACCAATCATGACAAACAGACACATGATCCAGTTCTAGGCAATATGCAAAATTTTCTTATTCATAAACTGTGCCCCAAATATAAGCAGGGGATCATACTCCAATAATTACCACTTTTCTGGTTATAATTCTGCTTGTAATTGGAGTACTTATATCACATCTGCAGATTATCTGAACTATAGAGAGATATTTGGAAAAAGCCAAGCTAATGTTTAGATCATAAGTATCAGAATTTCATTGCAATAGGTTATAAAAAACTGCTAAGCTATTTGGAATAATGATGGCAAGATGATTGCTATACTAGAGAAAAAGTGTTTCATGCACTATTTGGTATCTAAACACCTCATTGTTTAAATGCTAAACAGGTGGTAGACATATGTTTAACCCTTACGTGCCCAGAACTCCAAAAGTGTGCGCTTTTACACCTATATATCTTCAAAAGAGCACTCATGGGGCTATAGTAATCAATTTAGGATGATTCTAGATGCAAATAAAGCGCAATTGCATAAGCTTTCTAATGATACTAAATACTCTATGGTGACATGTATAGAATATCGATGGTATGCATAAATACAAAATATGTGACGAAACCTGGGAAATCGTAACATTAGGGGGAATAGCCATAAATGCTGTAAACATGATATTTCAGGAGATATAGCTAAAAACATGAATACTTAAGAGAAAATGACCTTAGACTAACTTTTCCCAAGGAATCTTTTGAAGCTATTATCAAAATTCTATTTTCATTCTAAATTGGTCTTATTTGGAATGCAGAAAGAACGTTTTTAGCCATTTTTAGCCCATTTGTTGACATTTGGTTGCCATGGCAACCATCAATTCATTCTTTTGGAACAAAAATCGTCCCTATCCAATTGCCCCATCCATGAGGATTTCAGAACTGAAAACAGAATGCCAATATTCCTACGAGATCCAAATCTATGTACAATAATATGCATTTATTGGTTTAATTTCTAATGATCATGATTTATATGGATTATTAGAAAATAGATTGATATGTGATCGCATTGCAGTCTATTCTGAATTCCTACATGTCCCTACCATCCCATGTTTGTGATGTCATTTCTCAGCAACTATTTCAAATATTTTGATGCTTGAAGTATCAAATTGTAGCTGAAGACATGAACTTAAATAAAGGTGTTTTCCCCTAATGTCACGTTTTCCCACGTTTTGTCACATATAATGAGTCAGAAAGGGCCTAAAAATCATTAAAAATGCGCGCATTGGCCAAAGGGGCAAAAGAAATATTGATAAATAAAAGAAATATTTAAAAAATGGCAAAAAAAAGTGATAAAAAACTTTTTTTCTTTTTTTTTCTGGAGATTGCAACTAAATTGGTGGTATTCTTTCACTTCCAATATGTATGCCTTCATTCGGAATAGCAAAAGCATGCTTACTATGCAAAATCAGTCTATTCTTAACTAAAAGTGCCCTTTTTGGAAATGTTAACCGTTTTTACCATATTGTTTAATATTAGGAAAATAATGGTTCTGGTTGCCATGGTAACCCAAATTATGACATTTGCAGACATTCTTCCATACATTATTCGAAAGTGTGTTCCATTAGCTTTCAGAAAATATAATATAAAACATATCTCAGCACAAAAGTATAGAACTGTTACACAATCCACAAATGTTTTAATGAAAACTCACTTTTGTCAAAATAGTTCTGGGCACGAAAGGGTTAAAGGCTAAACACAAAGAAAACATATGTTTAAATAGTAAAGACCCATCTGCATAAGTATTTACTTTCTAAATGTCTAAACACATGCATGTCGTCAGTTTTTAGGCATTTAGAAATGATGTGTTCAACATACATAATGCCTGTTTAGATTTCTTAAGTGTGTACAGATTAAACATGTTTAGCTTTTTTGGTGTTTAACTCTTCCTTTACCACGTCCCAAATAAAGGCACCTCTCCCAAAACTAGATTGTTTCAGATGAAATTTTAATGGAATATTAAGATGTAGGGGATGGCCTAACCTTTCAGAAACTGAAAGAATTTTGTAAATATTCTAATTAAAAGTACATCTATGACAAAATGAACAGTATCGAATGACCAGAAAGTAAGATACCCTAAATTGCTCTATGTGTTCAAATTAGGGAGATAAAGCCCTATTTGAAATTAACTTAGCTTATTTTAGTGTATATGTTGCCATGGCAACTTATATTTAGGCCATAATGCATCAAAATAGACCTAAACTTTTGGTACTATCTTTTTCAGCATGAAAAATTGGGGAAAATCATTTTTCACCCAAAAAACAATATTGTTTGACATTTTTCATGATTTTTGCCTTAAATATTGCTCAAATTATATTGAAAATGAGATAAATCTCATGCAAGTTGAGGTGCCTAGCATTTTTAGAATAGTTATTGTATGTACACACCGATCAAGATATGCAGAAACTATATGCCATAGATCACTGTCAGAAAAAATCATGGGATTCTACCAATTTTTAAGCAAAGCACAGAGGGCCAAATATCGGCCAAAATCGGCCAAAAAACGGCCGATTTTGTGCCTAAAGGAGCGATCGGTCTTGAGGGGTAAATTCGCCAAAAGGCGCGATCGGTAAAGGAAGAATTAAAGTTAAACACAGTTTTTACAGTGTATATACCTAACTACCCTGAAATACCATCCTGCCCTTATCCCTCAAACGCTATATAGTTGTTTTATATACGTCAGTACCCTAAAATATAGTTGTTTTATATACATAGCAGCCCTAAAATGTCGACCTTGCCCTTATCCCTCAAGCACTATATATAGTGGTCTAGCATACCTAACTAGCCTAAATTTTCAACTTGCCCTTATCCCTCAAACCACAATTTTTGGCATAATATACTTAACTGTCCCAAAACATCAACTTGCCCTTATCCCTCAAACGTTATGCAGTGATCTTGTATACCTAACTTTCTAACTTCCCTAGAACATCAGCCTACCCTTATCCCTCAAACCCTATTATAGTGATCTAATATACCGCAGTGCCCAAAAAACCCATCCTGCCCTTATCCCTCATAAGCTATATAGTTGTTTTATATACGTCAGTGCCCTAAAATATCATCCTTCCCTTATCCTTAAAACACTATAGTTGTTTTATATACGTCAGTGCCTAAAATACCATCCTGCCCTTATCCCTCAAACGCTATATAGTGGTCTAGTATACCTAACTAGCCTAAATGTTCAACTTGCCCTTATCCCTCAAACCATATAATATAATGTTTTAGGACAGCCACTATATTATAGTGGCTGTCCTAAAACTTAACTGTCCTAAAACATCAGTAACTTGCCCTTATGCCTCAAACACTATATAGTAAGATAATACACCTAGTACCACCTGTGCATCAACCTGCCCTTATGTCTCAAACGCTATTTTAGTGGCCATGTGTAGTGTACATGTGAGGTTGTTTGAGGGATAAGGCCATTTGTGGGTTAAGGCCGTCTGAGGAATAAGGCCGTTTGTGCTTTAACGCCATACTTGAGGGATAAGGGCCCGTGGTGAGCCCTTATCCCTCAAACGGTTACTCGTTTTAGGGTTAAGGGCTCGTTTGAGGGATAAGGGCCCAACCCCGGATGGTCAGGAGGGACCCAGTTCGGGAGTCAGGGAAGGCCAAGTTTGGACGTGAGAAAGGACCAGATTTTGTCATTAAGACCAACTTTGGCTTCTAGAAAGAGAAGAGTTTCTGTACTGAAGTGAAAACGGACCACGTACCCTCCCAGCATCAGACCCATCCGCGTTTTTTTTCTTTCGGTGCTGGTTTTGCTAACCAGGGCCAGGGGTCGCCATTACGGCTATAGTAATTCCTCACAGAAAACATATTTATGAATTGAATATGAAAATTATGTAGGCATTACGAAACAGGTCAATCCTCACACTAAACACATCCAATCAAAATCTGTAAGGACGTCTAATCCTGTTCTGTTATCATGTTTCACTTTCAGACATTGCCTTTTCGCTATTTCTTTTTTAGAATATGCTATGCAAATGTGGGCTAGGCCTTTAAGTATAACTCCGTGCAGCGCAATACCCAGCTAGCCTACCGTGAATAGATATAGGCCTACCCTCGAGAGGAGTGGAAAGTTTTGAGCTGCGTGAATAAAGTGCGTGGAGAACCAGAGAAGGAGCGGCTGGTCAGGCCAAAGAAAAAATTTTTTTTCCAGTAACATAGTCTGAATAGTTAGATGCGGTAGTTTATTTTTCATTTATAAAAACAATGATTTTACTGTACTTGTGAGATCGTGTGTTGGTTCCTGAAGGTATTACGGTTGGCTATTTGAAAAAGTGAATTTTAGTTTTCTTTTCTTTTATTGACAAGGTAAGATAAGGTAATTTAGAGCTTAATCATCATTTCCAGTTATGAGAAACAACTCATGTCTGAGATATGATTTCTACAAAACTACTAAGATGCTAGGAATATTCTCGCTTTGAAGATTGTGACACAAACTCTATTCATACCCCCCTCCCTCCTGAGTACCCATTTTTATGTGCCTGGTTACATATAACTTTTAATTTCGATTGATACTGATTAAATGTATTAGGGCCCTCCTCTACCCGTCATCATCATACTAGTACAGTGAAATCTCGTTATAAGGATGGCATTTTGCCAAGACAAATTTACTCCTTATGAGCAATGTTCCTTATAACCAATACTAAATTTAGAGCAAAGGGGCAATTTTGGCAATAGAAACGTGTTCTTTATAACAGGAAGCTCCTTATAGCAGTCCTCCTTAGGACGAGATTTCACTTTATTTTAATACTAGTGTGTAAGGGCAAAGGTCATACGGCGTCCAGGGCAGCACCTATACTTTAGTACTCGTTACATGGACTGACCCCTTGACCTTGGCCACCAGTACAGGACTGGCCTCATGGGGACTCTCCAGGGGCCGAGGGTTCACGAGCAGGTCGGGAGCAGCTCAGTAACCACTCATTAACTCACTAATTACATATACTAAGTACTTATACTAGTACGCGACGGTGTCCAATAGTAATAGTTCAGGGGGGCTGTTCCCAATATAACTTTTTGGGCTTTTTGTGAATGTTCTGATTTATCCCATTTGGAAAAACTATATTTGAATACATATATTATAATGGATGTTTATGAATTATGGTATAAACATAAGGTTTTCCACATAAATCCGGTACAGCCTGGGGTGGGGGGGGGGGGGTGTCTCTAAATCCACCACTGTCCTCTTCACCCTCGGTGCCGTCATTTGTGAAAGTCCACTGTGAAGTAGTGACCTTGAAGCGAAGAATGGGGGGGGGGGGGGGGGTGCTCGGTACGGGGGGTCCTCTTGGAATGTGATCCTTTTCAATCCCAAGAATATAACTTGTTGTCGGCGTAGGCTGCACCCAAACAAATCCCACCAACCCCTGTATCGGGGCTGGAGAAGAATGGGAAGGGGCACCCGGCCACTTGACATGGTTTCCTTTTGTGCCAGGGTGAGAGGGTACAGGAGGGGTACTGTGTTACAACTGTTGTTGCATTCCTCCACGGCATGGATAAGGGAGTGATCATTTTTTACCAACAGGGGGGGGGGGGTGGTTTTCCGCGCAGAGCGCGCGAAATTTTTTTCACCCCCCCCGGTCAACGGGTCAAAATTTTTTACCCCCCCCCCCCCTACGGGTCGGAAATCGGCGCGCGCGCGGGCCCTTTGAAGCATAGTAACGCGCGGGCTTTTTGGCCCAAAACAGGTTAAATTTTTTTGACCCCCCCCCCCAAGAGGGGTCCAAATTTTTTACACCCCCCCCCGGTCAAGGGGTCCAAATTTTTTTGACCCCCCCCCCCCAAACCAACCCCCCCCCCCCCTGTTGATAAAAAATGATCACTCCCTAAAGTTGTATTGATGCCGTGGCCAGATTGTTTTGCCATCTTTTTATGGAACACCCACGATCCTGCAGAGCCAACCAGAAACCCATGTTATGGAGTGAGAGGCTCGGTTTTGGGTAAAAGGAGCGGTTATGTCCGAGAAGGAGGACGGGGAAGTAATGACAGAGAAATCATATTAAATTGGGTTTTAATACAATGGATCAATCCCATTATAAACCCTTGGTGGAGAGCTAGTGGTATTCAATGGGAAGGGGAAAACTCCAGAAATTTGAGAGACTAGCCTATCGCTAGTCAGAGGGTTGCTATTATTATAGGCTATATGAGGACTATCTATTGTAATTTGATATACACTCTGAGAAACAGAGCGCTGAATATTTTGATTTTGAGTATTTTATTTGTAAACACATCTCTAATGAAGAAGCATTTGCAGTTTTACAATTTTATGAGCCTTCACACAGAATTAGAGTATACCATTGCAGGGGGAGGATAAGGAGAACCCATTGACCATCATGCATGAACTGAGTGACCTTTGACCTCTGACCTGATGACCACCCTGTGTCCGTATGGTGACCCTTACCTCGCGTCATCAGACGTGACGTCACCAGACGCCATTACGTAATGGTCTGGTTAGGGCTAGATTTGCTCAAGTCATTGGATCTACGGATTGTGTCCTACATGTAGGACGTTTTTGACATGTTTTAATGGATTTCCAAACCATCACAGTAGGCCTACTGTAACATAAATGATGAAGATTCTAAAACATTTTTTAGCTTCATCTATAGGGCACTTGGTCTTGGGTTGTCCATTTTTCCTACAGCTCTATATTCATTGGGTTGACATTGTCCAAGGTATATACCAGTATGTGTCTTGACACCGGACACCTTTACATTGGGGATCTGACCATGGATACTCAGAAGATATTTAATGAGAGTTGTGCGAGGTTAGAAGTATTATTAAGGTCAAAATCATCAAATGCAGCGGCAGATCCAGGATTTCGAAAAGAGGGGGGGGGGGGCCGCTATTGAAAAAAAGTCATGCTGAGAATGATCGAAATTACAAATTTGATGATTTGTTATCCAATTATGGGGGAAATCCTCCCATGGCACCCAAATATGATTTTACTTGCCATGGTAACAAAATGAACCACTTTTTCGTGTTGTAACGTACAGAAATAAGAATTTATTTTAACTATCACCATCATATTAAGCTAATTTCAAGTCATTTCATTGCTCCAAAACTGAGACATTGCAGTTAAAATTGAGTTTACCATCTTTGATGTCATGACATCATATTTGATGAAATAAAATTTATGACGTCATAATCTTCATTGTCAAATGCCGTTTCTGTGTACATTTATGGTATACAATTTTCTCAAAGCTGAATATTCTTTGAACCTTCATGGCTTCACTAAAAATTAGACCATGGACAAAATTCTTACAGTTCTGGAAAGCCTTGACAATTCTGTTAAAGCAAAAAAAAACCACGCTGTCCTACCAAGTAGATGGGACAAGGTACTGTACATGGCATCGTATGCGCCCGGACCAGCGCGTATTCATTACCTGGGACTCCACTACGCGATTTTTTGGGTAATTCTCACGATACAATCATACAGTTCTATACAGTTTGCTGAGGGGTAAACAGAGGTATGTTTTCTATATAAATTGTGCTTAGATCGGCCGATTACAGCCATGTGGACAGCGGGGCACCAGACAAACAAGTTTGATATAAGATCGGGAGTCAGCATTGACCTGAGGTGCAAAATCGGGACCTAAATCGTGTTACATACCCAGCTAGCAAGGATACGTTGGGCCAACGTTGGCAATGGTCGGCACCGTCGAGGGCAATATTTCAACGTTGTGCCAACGTTGAAGCGCCAATGTTGGTACAACGTTGGCAAGTCTATGTTGGACCAACATTGAAAATACTCCCAGTGATATGCCAACTTTGGTACAACATCAGATAATTCATGTTTACTCCTTATGAGTTATGTAGTGCATGTTGTGCCAATGTTGGCAAATCAATGTTGGACCAACGTTGAACATACTCTCAGCAATGAGAAAAAGACCAACGTTGGCCCAACGTTGTATTTCTAACATCCACCAGAGGGCATGGAAGGTGGTATGGAGAGATTTTGACCACCATCCCCATTATTTGTCCCCCATAATGGGGAATTAATAGGATCCCCCCTGGGTTGTATAAATGTTTGAGCAAGAGATATTCCATTGATAAACTATAAAATGTTTAAGTACCAAATTTAGATGTGAGATAACATAATCTGACAATATTGATATGAAGACACCATTTTGTGGGTAAGGGCAAGCAGATAAGGTGTAAGGGTTGGGAGCTTATTCAATATCACTTCTTGGCTCATTGGGCAAAGATCAAGGTGAAAATGCAAATAGAGAATGAATTGGCTGTCTCTAAAATGATGATTCTTGACAGCCATTGAGGGAAGTTGATCACATTTGAGGCTGGGAAAAGATGACATTTGAATCTGAAATAAATACTAGTAGTCAGAGATTTAATGGTTCATCATCTTCTGAGATAGTGGATGGGGTTGGGTGGGAGTTTAAAAAGGGGGTACACACACAGAAAAGTGAGAGTCATTGTGCCTGACCCTCAGGTGAGGGTAGTTTTAGCGACAATGACTCTCACTTTTCTGAGGGTGTATCCTCTAAATAATTGTCCAACATTGTGTGTTTCGGGTTGGTCATTTATTAGAATGCCACGTTTTTTCCTGGCGCCTAGAAACAAGACTAGCGCTTATTTAGAATAGCATAAATATGATGCCCCCGGTATAATGCACACATAGGACTACAAATGCATGATAGTGGATTGGGGGAGAGAGGTTAATACTAATATTTCGATATCACGTCACCGTACCGCCGCAATTATGCGCCGGGCGCTCTTCAATTGGAAGAGGCCATTACCCCCCGCGCTTATACAAGGCATGCACTTAGTCAATGTCTTCTCTTAGTGCATCAGAAAGTTTGGAGACCCCTCCACCCCGGTGCTTATACAGAGATCGGCGCTCTTCTAAGACCAGGCGTTTTATCGCGAAAGCACGGCACGTTGGGCGCACCCCCGATCTGACCGCATCATTGTTGTTACATTTTAGAATTTAAACGATTGCGTGTTCAGACAGGCATACAGCGGCATTTAGAGCCTATGCCAAAAACTGCCTCATTGGGAATGGTTTGTGGACCCTGGAACTGCTGATGCAATGTGCAGGAGGAGGCTGATGCAATGAGCACCTACACAGGTGCCTGACCCCCACCTGGGGCACCTGGAAGAGGAGGTCTGCAGTGCACATGTCTGCGTGTCTAAGTGATGGAGAGGTGGGGCGTGTGGGTGTGAGTTTGTGGAGAGGGAGGGGTGGTGGTGGTACTCTGCCTATGTATTGATAAAGGTGCACTGCTGGTTAGTCTACCCCGGGGGTTGTATACTCTCCAACTCTCATACATGTCTGCACAATAAGTGCCTTCCGCGTTTGCTTCAAAATCATTTCAGTGCATTGGGGAAATATTGTAGGTAGACCTGCATATATAAAGTAGGTCCTTTTGGGGGAAATAAACATGTACATAAGCCCATTGTTTTTGTCAATTTTTGGTGAAAACTGGGACAACCTTACTTATATCATGATTTTTGGGAAGAGACATGTAGCATAATATAATGGGACCTCTGTTTAGGGTTGAAATTGGATCCTTTTTCGAAATATGAACTTTTTAGTGACATGAACTGATAGCAGAGTTTTGGTTACGATAATTTGTGTAATGCAACCACAGACATGACGTCATACTTCACTTTGGAATATATAGATAGGTCAATACACCGGTATGATGTAGAGTTTTTGAATGCTAATTAATGGCCGGGTACTAATGTGTGTGCGCCCCTCCCCGCAAGTGATTAGTGATCTCTTAAAATACTCCAGTTTACACGCAAAAAGAAAACCCCACAATAGCCTTGATGTGATTAGAGCTTCCCCGTGGCAGACACCGATTCCAAAAACATGAGCAGCCTATCCCAGAGGTCGACCAGTGCGCTGTGGTCTGTCTGCACCCAGGACAGTGTTGGGCCCCCTATAGGAGCTGCATTATCTAATCAGTTATTTCTAAGAACCCATGGTACCCAGTCAGTATCTGGGTCTGTTTTATTATTCAAATAGTTGATGTTGACTTTGCACTGGCCGATCCCTCTCTCTCTCTTAAATTAGAGAATTATAATGCGCCGTACATCATAATTAGTGTTCCTGCACTCACTACTCAAATCAGTGTCACCTAGGCCTACGTTCTCAAACCTTATATTGAGAAAACTACCCCTTTGAACAACATAAATACTAAGTGGCATGATCTGCGAAAAGGTTTCTTGGTACCTGATCCACCAAGGTTCCTTTTTTGTAGACGGTGTCACATTTTGAAATTGCCCAAACTTTCTTGAGAATACTACATGAAAAATATGCCCCTGATATACACCCGGTCATGAAACCACAATTTACTTGTGGAAAGTACTCTAATTCACGGAATAAACTAGAGATTAGAAACATTTTTTCTAATTCAAGGATGTCTTAAATAATTATTTCTGTTTAGAAGGCAATGTCAATAGTAATACGGTGTAATACTGTAATGGAGCCAAGTGTGCCACATGCCAGAACATTTAGAGAATAGATTGATCACGTCCTCTGTTTCCGGGAATGCACTGCTAAGTGAACAAACCAATCTGCACGTGTGTGCCATGCAGGGGCTGATCCAGGGAGGCGATGGGGGGTCCTGACCTTAAGCCTTTTGATTCACCTTGACAATTTTATGTGCTTTTTAAGTGGACACCCTCGTTCACTTGCAAATACCTGGGTCCCCTGCCGTGTACCGTAGCCTATTAAAAAAAGGAAAAATACCTTTCTTTTTAAACCTAGGGACTTATGTCGTCATAATGCATGAATGCAGCCATGATGAGTAACTCGCCAGCGCTGCATTGAAACATCGTGCTAGCGCTGAACCTATGGGTTTGATACATTCCCAAAGGGTCGACATGCTGCCTAACTGATTAAATGCAACCCTGGCTGAGAGAAACGTGACTTTTGATACCCCCGACCCACCCACCTATTAGCTATGGGGGTGCCCCCCCCCCTCAGGTCGCAAGGTCGTTTTTTTAGACCCTTCATCCTATAATCAATTTTGTGCAAAAGTCGCCAGGTCGCTTAAATTATTGCCCCAGGTCGAAAAGTCGCCTGGAAAACGGCCGAAAACGGCCCAGGTCGCCAGGTCGCCGAAAACCCCTCTGCAGTCACAGCTATAGTGGCCATTTCAACAAAAATATGTAGGTGTAAGCGTGTTGCTGAGCTAACTCCTCAGAGTTGCCACTTCCCTGTCGAGTAGGAAATTCTAAGATTTTGATCAATTTTCTGTAGGAAATCAGCATAATTTAAGGCCACACCAAAAAAAAAAGTTGGTCTACGGATTTTCTTTTCCGAAAATAGGTGCGATAGGGCGAATTTTTTTTTGTCAATGGATTTCAACCTTAAAATAGGGGGGCGGGCGAAAACAAAATTTTCTACTGAGGGAAAATCTCTTTTTAAATTTTACAAATATATTTTCTGGTTAACGATGACAGAAAAGGCAACCAAAAAAAATCAAAAAAAAATCTACTTTTTCAGAAGATGGTGCGGGCGCTGTCCGTAGACACTTCTTTTTTCAAAAAAAATAATTTACATTTTGAAAAATGTGGTGCGGGAAATCCGTAGACCAACTTTTTTTTTTGGTGTGGCCTAATAGAGAAATTCCAACACAAAAAGTAGGAATTCAACTCTTGCAAAACTAGGATAAGTGGCATCTCTGCTTCTACAAAGCCCTGCATTGACGTGCACTCCATCCATTAACCCATTGCTGCCCCCTGGGGAGAGTATCTTGAACATAGTTATGTTGGTATAGGCCAGTAACACCAGGTGGTCGACTTCAGCAGAACTCTTCTCGATACTTCGTCACTGTGGATACCTTTTAAATGCTTGATAGAACAATGGTCTTTGTCGCAACGTCTTGCCTGATCATAGCTACATGACCCATTGCCCAGTAGAGCTGTATATACCCCCCCCCCCCCCCCCCCCACCCCGAACGTATACAACCCAAAACGTACAACTCCAGAGTAAAGTAAGCGTGCCCCGTACATTAGAACCAGTGGGGAAGGTGCTAGTAACCTATTATCTCACTTTATTTTTGGTAAGTCATCTAGGCAAGAATTTTAGAGTGATTCTGGATAAATCAGACTCAGTGGGGGACAAAACCAAATGCAAGATACATCATGTTATGAAGTATTAAGCGTTTTATTTTCTGTACTTTGTACACGATTGTGGCTTGTGATAACCAATAAATCTGCTACGTCCATCTATATGTATCGCAGACAGTTACTTCAAAGACACAGCTGATATTTCTTTTGTAAATAAATCACCATAACCTGTTTTCATTTGGAGTAGGAATGAGAAACGTCATTTCAAAGACAATCCAGCTTTTATGTCAATATAATATAAGTTTATCTTCTCCATATCTTGATATCTAGAGTCTGTGAATTTATTTCTGTGCTTCCTTCTCGGCCTTGTACTGATAATGTAGCATGCCAACATCGTTAGATGAAACCTTGATCCATCCAGTTTCCTTCATGTGGTACACTGAAACACAATACATCTCAGTCAGTATACAGTACTGAGTATCATAGTCACTTAACGTTACAAAGTCCTTTACTATACTATCCTTTACAAATCCTTGTTAAACACTCATATTTGCATATCAAGTATCCACAAAATCCAAATGATGGTATTCTAAATAGATATACGATAATTTCATTCACTTTATATGATGGTCTATTGCTACATAATATATTTCGATAGCCTTCTTGATTTCTCTATTTATTCTATGGTTGATTCTATAATCTAGACCTGAGTGCATGGATCTGTTTGAATCAGTTCTATCGGTTTCTTACTATGACATCACACTTACTGTTGACTACACCACCACTGTAGGCGTCTCTGTGTGTGGCATGGTAGATGGCGCGCTGTCCGAGATCGTAAGCCTCTTCGACTTCAAGGTCCCATTTGTAGCCGCTGTCCATAATACCGTAAGCGTACGTCGATCCTGAGCCGACCGAGAACATGTCGTTGGTTAGCCGGGTGCCATCACTGTCTACGTAGTAGAGGCCTGGTCCCTTCTTGTCCCAGCCGCACACCATGGTGCCCATGGAGAGGCCCATACCCTTGTAGTTGTAGACGATGTTAGCCAGCAGTTTGGAAGCCGCTGCCACGGAGATTCGCTCTTTGTTTCGCAGCTCGTAGATTCTGAGGATTAATATTCATGATAGTGGTGATTATCTTAAGTTGAATGGGAGTTTTAAAAACGCATATTTGATCATCTAAATTTTCCATCACTATTCCATTTAAAAGATTTTAAAGAAGCAGATATGAAATTCAGATATTCATCTGTAACCGTTGGCTATTTCAGTGTGATTGCCACTCTTATTACATTGGAAAAAATATTACAAAACACAATGCATGGTTTATATAACCAAAGAGTGACACTATCAAAACCATTGCAGTTGACTAGATATTTAAAGATTTGAGAATGCTTCCAAAGCTATATCCATACCTGCACTGTTTAGCGAGGACACGCTCCCAGTATGAGCAATCAGCTGCGCCACCGGCCATTGTGCCCAACAGGTAGGGGTTGATTTCTATCACCTTCTTTACTGTCTGTGAAGCTGGAATATTAAAAAGATTAAACTGTTAAGTCAATGTTCATTTTTCTTAAAAGGATTTAATATACAAAGAACGAATACCGTATTCGACGTAATAAGGGAGTGCTCACTTTTTAACAACAGGGAGGGGGGGGGGGGGGGGGCGGCGAGATTTCGCGCGGAGCGCGCGAAATTTTTCACCCCCCCCCGCTAGAGGGGTCGAAATTTTTTACCCCCCCCCCGGCAGGCCGAAAATCGCGCGCGTTCGCGCCCCTTTGTAGCATAGTAACGCGCGGGCTTTTTCCCTCAAAACAGGTTGAATTTTTTTCACCCCCCCCCAAGAGGGGTCTAAATTTTTTACCCCCCCCCGGTCAAGGGGTCCAAATTTTTTACCCCCCCCCAAATCCACCACCCCCCCCCTGTTGTTAAAAAATGAGCACTCCCTAAGCGCCCTGGGTGCCTATAAAAATATTTTTATAGCGTTTTAGGTACTTAAAGAGTTCAATTATCTCCAAATATCGAGGGAATTGAGCCTTTGTTCTAGTCTAAATATGCCTCAAAAAGGGGAGGGGGCGCTTATTAGGCGGAGGGCCCTTATTACGTCGAATACGGTAAGTACATTTCTTTTATTCATATTCGGTATTCTCAATAATTCTCATATCTGGCTATGTGTCCCAATACCATGTTGTATAGAGGAAATATTATGACGGGTATTTGGGTACTACCGGTAGTAGTCACAGAATAATGGATGGCTGTTACAAGTACCAGCGAAAACTGGAGAAATGTTATTACTAGAAGGATGGATTATGTTATACGTCGAAATAAACCTGGGAGAGGCTTAATATTTCCAACTAAGGCAGTTATAATAAGTGTATGTACACACCAATCCAGTTTCCAGCTGTGGCACGTGAGTCGACGGCCACAATGACGCCATGTTGGAACTTGAAGGCCAATGTTGTTGTTCCATGATCAAATTGTATCTTCACTCTGCTGTCATCACTTGTAAGGTCTTTTAAACTGGAGGCTGGCTGCAATTGCAAACATGAGGCAGGGGAATTAAATACAAGTTATTGGATATACGCATGTTATCTGAGGACATAATGAATGATATTTAGTAATATCATTTTTGAAAGGAACATGAGCCAACATCAGAGAAAAGACCCCACTCGCAGGTTGGGGTGGGGGTATGATGTTGATTCACGGATGTGAAATACACCCCCCCCCCCTCCCCACACCCCTCCTCTTCTTGGTAAAAAAAGACAAACCCTTAATCAGCCCGGCGATTTAGAAAATCTAGGGAGTGCTCATTTATCTAACAACGGGGCGGGGGGGGGGGGGGAGGTGCTGATGGTGCACAATTCTTCCTCACCTAATGACCACGGGTAATGACCGCATCTATGAGGTGAGGGAGAAAACCGCTACCCGGGCACGGGGCACGTTCCCTACTCTTTTCGAAGGATAACAAGTGTTCTTTTATTTCCCTGGTCCTACCCACCTGGGCTAGTACCATTATTAGTAGGCAGGGCCAGACAAACCATGACCTATGATATCTCAGACATGGTTCACTGAGCCTGAGGAGAGATCACAAGGTAGACCACCAGCATGATGCCATGAAGGCCTGGGGCAGTTCCGATGTAACCCACTGATGCTACACGGAGTAGTAGGTTGGGAAAGCTCAACTAGGGGCCCTGGGCCCGCGCATATGGCAAAAGAAGAAGAAAAAAATCTAGCGTGTGATCCTAATCACAAAAGACTCAGGGCAGGTATCTGTAGTGTGCTGTCTGTAGTGTGCTGTCTACATTGTGCATGCCTGTAGTATGCTGTCTATAGTGTGCTGTCTGTAGTGTGCTGTCTGTAGTGTGCTGGCTGTAGTGTGCTGTCTGTAGTGTGCTGTCTGTAGTGTGCCCCACCCTTTAACCTCAACTACACCCCAATTTCCCAAACCCCAACCCTATCCACCTACAGTGGCCTTGGGTTTAAAGACTCGGGAGGTCAAAAAAAAGGGTGGGGGGGCTTAAAAGTAAAATATTCGGGGCCTTTGACAGGGAGGGGCGTACTTCTCTTTTATTCCCTAACTATTTGCCCCCCCCCCCCCCTTCTACAAAGACTCAAACTTCAATTTCAAAGTAGGCCTACAATAATAGAATGGGCCGAAAATCGGGCCACATGCACCCCCTTTGACTAGTAATCGCGCGGGCTTTTTCGCTCAGAACAGGTGAATTTTGTTAGCTCCTGAAGAGGGTAAAGTATAAACACTTTCACTGGTAGGTAGCCAGGCCTTTAAATAGTATAAGAAGTACAGTGACAGTGTAGTGATGCAAGGCCAGCACCCATATCCGGCCCTGCTATTCTGTCAACACTGGAATTGTATTGTCATAATGGGGCTTATAGGGGGGCTAATAATTTTTTCTCAGGTTAACCAATACCCTCCTGTGTGTAGAAATGCATGATGATTCCAAACCTTATGACATTCTCTAGCTCCGAGTATGGGAAGATGCATAAAAACACGATTGAATACGGGTGACATGAAAGCAGCTGTTGTGCTCATTGGGGACTAGAAAATTGGAACTTTTCACGGAAAATGGTCCAAAATAGACAATATTTAACATATCATGTTGGTTTTTGGAAAAGTTGTGCAGAAGACCCTTAGCCACCTTCTAATAAAACCCTACTGCAATCCATCAAGTATAGATGACAAATGTGATTAAATATGTATTTAAAATGTTATCATGACTTCCCAAGGCTGTCAAATTAAAAATATTTAGTTCCTCACAATTCCGCATAGATTTAGTCATGTAGGAACATGTTTACTATCCAATTAACCTTGTTTCAATGGGATTGGAACCAGCGCTTTTTTGCGCTTTTTGATAGCCTACAGGCTACACCCCTATTTTGGAGTTGGGGGCATGCACACTATAATAAATGCATTCCCCTACATCTAAAATTAACCCTAGCATCTTGCATCCACCTGATATCTGAAGATAGGATGTGTGGGCTCCATCCTGAGTGATAGTTTGTATCTGTGTAGTAATTTTAGCATTTTACTGTTGCTTACATATGTCTCGTCCTGCTCTAAGAAGTGGCCCCTCAAACTGGGCTATTTAAACTATCAAAATGATAGTATACTCTCCTTAAAAGGCATTTCTCATACTTCTGCTGTCCTATTGTATCCATATACACTGTTTTGAATTTTTTCTAAATTAATTTTTTAATCCCCACCAGGCCTGGTTTATACAGAAAAGAAATAAAATCGAAATATCTCGAATGTCAATAATTTCCTTAATAATACACATATCGATCTAATTATTTTTTTATATGATTACTCATAAAGAGAACTTTCAGGAAATATATACATTTGTGGGGTGATATGATATTTTTTGATTGGTCCTAAATCGCTAGACAGTGCACACCGTCGCCAAATCGGCGAATGACAATGCAGGTTTGACAGGAGGCGAGGGTGCCGGGTGGCCGAAATATGCGTCAAGTACGTGATTTACAATACTTACATCAAAGTTATTAGGGATTTCAAATGCTGGCACGTCCGAAGAAGTCTGCATCACTGACATACCACATTGTTGCGCCCCAAATGGTCCAGAAAAAGAGGCATTTTCTTTGAAATTTAGTCCACAAACGTCTGCGAGCGCCATGTTGAATCCTTGCAAGTCGTGCAGTTACGGTCGCCCTGCGTCCTGATTGGCCGATAAGTAGGTGCGGGGATTATTTTATTTTATTTTACGCTTTCATTCGTTTTATATTCTCTGGGAGCAGAAATTCTTCATAACCGAATTAAACAATATGAATTGTATACCTCAGATGCATCAGATAGTTACATCTTCAAAAAATAATAAAGATATGTATGGAAACTATTGATTGTGACAGCAGATTATTTGGCCGTGTGCGATATGCAGACTGTGGTGAATTAAACTAATTTTAGACATGATATTATAATTATTCTTTGCCTATAGAAATCAGCATTGAATCGCATAATATGTTTTACATAGATAATTCATATGATGCAGTTTACTTTAGTTGGCTATATCATATTCAATTGCATATTGAATCAAGATTAAACATTAAACAAGTAGTCGAACGCGGAGTGTATTGAGTCAACAAACAACAAGGGAGGAAGTGTGCCAATGAAGAAGAAAGAATGAAAGACATATTTCTCTCAATATTGTCAGTTTTAGCATCGCTAATATTTGTGTTCCTGTTCATTATCATAGGTACGTACATTATTTCAACGGGGCAATGTTCTAATTATAACCAAATGTACAGGTAGATCTACAGCAATAACAGTAACAACGTCGTGAGTATGAGAGATTGAGATTCAAGATTCAAGATTCAAGATTCAATGGCTTTATTAACAAATGAGAGAGGTACATTACGAGTTACGTCAGCGCCGGGTTGATGGTAATTTGTTCACAATATTGTAAATGTTTTTTTATAAAAGTACATATATATCTTTGAGCCTCTGGTCTGACCTGACTCCTGTGCTGTCTTAGTTTCTGACAGTTCTCTATAGTTTTGTATTCCTTAATAATACCACAGATTTTTTGTTCGAACACATTTCTTACATTACATAGTTCAGTCAGTTCACATTCAAATAGGACATGCTGTATGATGATCATGGTCAGTAGTCTGACTCTGAGTTCAGTGAGTAGACAGAGAGAGGGTCTTGACTTGAGACTGATGGCCCCACGCCACGCCCACGGACAGTTGGCCCCACGTCAAGTTGGCCCCACTTGGGACTGATGGCCCCCTCATTTTGGGACGGATGGCTCCACTTGGCCTTATGTGGTCTAAAAGCATAAAACATATTTTGAAGCAAGTAGAGAATTATAATAGCCATTCCCAATGTCATATCATATGAAATATATGAAAAAAAAAGTGCCTGTAAAGTAGCCCACACACGAACAATCATCGCTTGAACAAGACAAGTTATCATATTTATTGTAGTTTATCAATAGGCTAGCTGCTGGACAAAAAATATTTACTTATTATTTCCAAGCATAGATGATTTTAACACTAAGGGAGTGCTCATTTTTTAACAACAGGGGGGGGGGGGTGGTGGATTTGGGGGGGGGGGGTAAAAAATTTGGACCCCTTGACCGGGGGGGGGGGGGTAAAAAATTTAGACCCCTCTTGGGGGGGGGGGGGTGAAAAAAATTCAACCTGTTTTGAGGGAAAAAGCCAGCGTATTACTATGCTACAAAGGGGCGCGAACGCGCACGATTCACGGCCTGCCGGGGGGGGGGGTAAAAAATTTCGACCCCTCCAGCGGGGGGGTGAAAAAATTCAACCTGTTTTGAGGGAAAAAGCCAGCGTATTACTATGCTACAAAGGGGCGCGAACGCGCACGATTCACGGCCTGCCGGGGGGGGGGGGGTAAAAAATTTCGACCCCTCCAGCGGGGGGGTGAAAAAATTTCGCGCGCTCCGTACAAAATCTCACCACCCCCCCCTGTTGTTAAAAAATAAGCACTCCCTAAGAATATATAAGCAACAAAATTGAGTATCTAAAGATGAAAAATTATTTTGATTTGTAGATTTATGGCGACTTGGAATAGTGCTCCCACTAGCGTTCAAAGTAGCTCTGAAATTTTAGAAAAAGACACCAAAATCATGAAATGTCTGAATATTCCATAGAAATTCTTGTAAGAACTCTTTTTATTTGTTGGTGTTTTCTGCTTCCAATTAGTCACTCATTTTTAATGGATTAGATAAGTGACACTTTGCTTTGTACAGCGCGGAGTGCACAAATTCTCTTACACCTCCTCCCCCCAATCTAAGGGGTCGACATCTCCCTCCCCCCTCCATGATTCAAAAATTGGCCCGCACGGACCCCTTGAAGCATCATAAAGCGCAGGCACAAACATTTTTTGCACCTTCGCCGGTCAAAGGGTCAATATGTTTACACTCCCCTGTTAAAAAATGATCACTCCCTAATTGACTCAGGGTTACCCTGAGTCTTGTGCGACGGGTAGCAGTGGTCCTCTCCGCCTAAAATTTAAAACTGCTCTCATTCCTTCAAAATTGGAGCTTTTTCTCTCAATTTTGTATTACTAGATCCGTTACAATGTTGTCCTTCCTATGTAGTCGCGCTTTAATCCATTTTCAAATGCTACCCCCCAAAAAAGCATGATTTTATTTTGTGTCTAAAATGGTGGTAATTTGCTACAGCATAGAGCCCTATGGCAGACCGTAGATAACCCTTAACATTGAACATTTACATATTGAACGGGCTCAGTGCTATCTCTATGGGAGAGGGTTATCTATAGTGCCACTACAGGGGTGAGACGTTTTTTTTTAGACATTCTGACAGCTCCAACCTTAGGGTAATTGACGGGGGGTTACTTTGGGAATGGTTAATCGATGGTAATTTTGTATTGTGTGTGATATTGAACATGTCAGTTGGGGAGGGGGGCACTTGATGGGAGGGGGTCCTCATGCCCCCTGTTGATTAAAAAAAAGAGAATTCATGTCACCACATTAAATTTCTTTTTTGCCATGTTAAGACCTTAATAAGCATATAGGATGCTTAGGCTAATATAAAAATGTGAATAAGGGCTCAAATACCCCCCCCCCCCCCCAAAAAAAAGTCAATGCACACATTTTTTCTGAGTATACCCTATTTTAGCTCTGCTAGCCTCACTTGGTGTGACTTTCTCAGGGCACCTGCGTCATGCGACCTATAGGTTGTGGGGTGCAGGCCTGGAAGTAGTGTGTTGTCAGCTCCTGATATGTTATACTTGTGACGCACAATTGGGGTATGCTATCCGAAACGGTGCAGCCAGGATACAAGAGAAGTGTGAGTGAGACCAGGTTGAGACCGGGTATCCATGGCAAAGGGGAAATGTAAAACAAACATTCTGCCACAGCTTTAGCTACAGCGTCTGCCACAGCTATCACCACAGCTTCTGCCACAGCTTTTACCACAGATTTTAGCTGGGTGAGACGTTTTTCATCAGACCAGAATGGCTTAGGAACAGATATGTGGACAAAGCTTGTGTATAGTAGGGTCTGTGTGTGGTGGTGTACAGGGGTAGGGGCAGGGGTAGGGGTATGCATGCACACTACACAATGCACACTACACATGCATCCTACACCTGTACACTACACATGCACACTACACATGTACACTACACATGCACACTATGCATGCACACTACACCTGTACACTACGCATGCACACTACACATGTACACTACACGTGCACATTCCACATGCACACTATGCCCACACACTTCTCATGCACACTACAGGCAACCACCCTGAATCTTTTGTGATTAGGATCACACGCTCGATTTTATTACTAATAGCACCCTATCTGTTACCCATTACTGTTACAGCATCAAATTCAAAGGGATTCCATACTTTGGATTTTAGGCAATTTCCCAGTCCCATGCCTGTAATATGGCAAAGTCACAACTGGGGGATAACTCCTGTGTGCTCTTTTTGCTGTAAATATTATAATTCTCCAAATGTTATACAAGCAACGTCTAGATATATGTTCTCCACGTAATAGCTAACGTATGTCATTCTTGTTTCAGGGTGGTACGTTGTGTGGAAGGTCTTCTTGTGTAGATTCAAGTTTGTCAGAGAACTCCTCGGCAACAACTCTGGGGAACATGGCACATCGAGTAGTAGCGGCAAGCCCGCGGGCAAAACTAAGAAAGTCCGCATTGACTAAGTCTACAGGGATGCTGGACCTATGCCTTCCCTGGGATACATTAGGAGCTGACAAGTCTATATGAATTAGCAGCACAGCCCTTTAAGATGGCTGTGTATTACACATGGATCATAATATGCTTTGCTTGATGGCTCGCATTGATAACATAAATCATGAATTTAATGGAGCCGCAGAGAAAATTGCAATGTGTATATATATTGCTTGACTGGCCGATCAAATGGACGCCTACTAGATGATAACGTGACACTATGACATGAGCAGTGTTTTGTGAGCTTTCTGTAATGATTACTGCCAGACATTATACGTTTTACACAATACATAAAGTTGGATTATTTGATGCCATTGTCTCATTTGTAGTTTATTCATTTGTTAAACTCAAGCCTGATCCATGGGATCGAGGGACATAATTATAGATATGGAGGGTAATACTGATGGAAGATGCTTTAAGAGCGTTTTTTTTCCTCAATGTGTTGTATATTTAGTTTTAATGTGCTATAACTCTTCACACTAGTTCTTAAATAGTCAGTTAAATTGGAATTATGAACTATTTCTCATAGTAGCCGACAAACTTTACTTTCAATCCATGAGATGACGTATATTTATGCAATCTTCTAATATTTTGATCAATAAGTGATTGCTGAGAGTTCATATTTATAATAAACTATGGTTTTGTATAAAATATATACTACTGAGGTATAAAGGTGTCCCGTTTGTTGTTTGATTAGATAAGAAACACCAGTAAATTTTTGTGTAGACGCTGCGGCTAGTACGCGAGTCAGATAGCTGGTGCGGCTTTATAGGATCGGCCCACAGTCGGAGTGCTGCTTATACACGAGTTTTTGCTTCTATAGCGCAGTAGTAAAGTCACCATAATCAGATCGCCAGTGTGGCTAATAGGAACCCTAATGTCCTGTTTCCAACCCTACTCATAGAACCAATAAGGCTGTGTCTCACCAAATCCATCGAAGTTGAAAGTATATGAGTTCTTTCTTTTTCATACATCTGCCCTAAATGAATCGTTTTCCTTTAAGCCGGTCATAGACTTCCAACGATCAAGTTGGTGAGTGACATAATATACTAAGGGTGTCACTCTTCCTTAGATTAGTTATGCATAAACTTAAATCGGTCTAACTACATGTATAAGCATTAAGTATGATAGGGCTCGATTTACCATTTTCAGTTTCACATCAACTCAAGTTGTAGAAGCTAGGTGGTCATTAATAGCTTACATTATTATTACATTATCCTAAAACAAGCATTTTTTTTTTTTTTTTTTTTTTTTTTGTGTTATGACTCATAACACGTTTATTGCCATGATTTTCAGTAAATATCCCTCGTACAATGAGTCATGGTCTTAAAATTAACAGTTACTCTATATAACGACAGAGGGCTGCACAGTTATGTCAGTTTAAGATTATGAGAGACAAGGATCGTCCAGAAATAAAAAGCCGGAAGAGGGCACAGCCCACGGTATATGTATAAAAACAATAAGCGGCCGTAATCACTACAAAGGAGAGGACAAGGGGCGGTCCGACTACATGTACTAAGACCACCCCTCCATTGGTACCACCCCACTACACTCAAGCACACGGGGGAACCGAGGGGGCTGGGCTCCAAACCAAAACTAAATTAAGGAGGCTACTGTTCTATACAATTCCAATATAAGCATGTGCATGTATATTCCACATCATGCATAAAAGCCAATACTTAAAGTTGGTTGCAGTGCCCGGTGCTCCCCTTGAAAGATTTGCTTCCTATGCCTCTGAATTATGCGTTTAAAGCATGCTCTTGAGGGTTCGTTCCAGAGTCAAGTATGTCTCAAGAATTGCTCCCTTTGGAGAGAATCCATCCAGCACTAGCTGACTTCCTTTCAAATAGAGTGGTAATGCTGGACCCTTATTTATTCAAAGTCCAGCATTGTCTGTCTCCTTTTGAAATGCTGAACTTTTGAAGGAACATCATTTTGTAAGGGAAACAATGCTTGATTCTTTGAGGCAATCATCTTCGCGAAATGACTGATTCTGGGAAAGGCGTCAGAGTGACGCCTCTTTTCCTTTTCTCAGGGCACATATATACCCCATATCAGATGACCCTTGACATCGGTGACTATAAAAAGAACTTTTCGGGAGACTAGATCTATTATATGTGGCCCCTTTCCACTGACTATTATGATCATATAAATGGCAGTGGCAGATGACCACATATCTATGTGAGTAGTATATGGAGAAGTGAATTCTAATCAATGTGAGTAGTATATAGGAAAGTGAATACTAGTCAATGTGAGTAGTTATATAGAGAAGCGAATTCTAATCAATGTGAGTACGGGTAGTATATATGGAGACATGGGTTATAATCAATGTGAGTAGTATATTGAGAAGTGAGTTATAATCAATGTGAGTAGTGTATGGGGAAGTGGATTCTCATCAATGTGAGTAGTATATGGAGACATGGGTTGTAATCAATGTGAGTAGTATATGGAGAAGTGGGTTATAATCAATGTGAATATCATATGGAGAAGTGGATTCTAATCAATTTGAGTAGTATATGGCAAAGTAAGTATAATCAATGTGAGTAGTATATTGAGAAGTGAGTTATAATAAATGTGAGTAGTATATTAAGAAGTGAGTTATAATCAATGTGAGTAGTGTATGGAGAAGTGAATTCCAATCAGTGCGTTATTACTTTGACATACACATTGAGCTATGTATATGATAGATGAACAAGAAAAAGAAAGAAAGTATTTGTCTAAATTTCTGAAATTTGAATTTCTGAACTTTTAAGCACGAATACCCGTGGGACAAGTCCCACAATCTTCCCAATTTAGAAATGAAGTTTCAATAGGAATCCAACCACCTGACCATACTATTAAACACTTCTTTCGTGTATTTGTTCGGCCAACTGTTAAGCAAACTTTGCAATCAATTTAGCTCCTCCAAACACAACAAGGCTAACTGAAGGGTTGAGTTGAATCCTTAAAGCTTGGAATGGGGGAGGTAGTCACTGTGGCCTCTGTTCATGTTATAGTGCGCATGGTTAGCCTATGATGGTACCAAGGTGGTGTGTGTTGCATGCATTAACTGACCCCAATCCCCGACATTGACCATCATTTATTGATGGCGCTCTGAAGCGTCAGCCCAAACATGCTGCCCCCTCCCGCCTCTCACCCCATTCTCTGTGACCCCTTTCATTCAACGACCCACTCAACACCTGTCCATTCCCTGTGAGCTGCTCCCTGATCGTTTCTACCCTACAATGCCCCTCTTGATCACACACACCCTCTCTCAGTCTGTGCATACAATCGATTCCCCTTATGCATCCCACGACTGCCATGTCCACACCTTTCAGCCCCTCATCCCCTTCCACACCTGAATTCTCACGTGCCTTATTAATTCTCTCAATTTACCCGGCTGTATACACTGACCATTCTCCTTCCCCTCACTTCTCCTGTGCTGCACGCAGCATGCCCTGTTTTTACCTGCTCCTCCCGTCCCTTGCCCCCTCCTTACTGCGCTTCCCCTCCACCACCCCCACCCCCACCCCCTCCCCAGTCGGTCCGGCGGAGGTGGCGGGCCCGTAGTGCTATAGCTGAGACGGATGCGTGCATCCGGCGGCGGGCGGCGTTTGTCCAGGGCGGCAAGTGGGGCACGCGGGCGAGCTGCTCGGCGCGGGTCGCTGGGTGCTGCCGGGCGGCCTAGGGACGTGGGGAGGAGGAGAAGGACAACTGGTCACCACCACCACCCTCCTATACCACAGTACAGCAGCCAGACCATACCCAGCTAGTAGCAGCACCATGCAGGGACCAACCTGCCCACTACCTCCCTATCCACTACCACCACCACACCCACGTCCACAGCCTGTCAGCCAGCCACTCGTGTCTGCTCATGACCTGGATGAGTAAAAAAAAAAGGGGGCTGGGGCTGGAGGCACTCAGCAACAGCTCACTCACCCAGTGTGGCAGTGGGCGGGGAGCTGTTCTTGCAGCCTGAGCGCGTGGCGGGGTGTTGTTATTATACAGATGACAGCGCCCCCTGGAGTGTACACACGGAGGCTGTGCAGCATGGGGAGTAGTAGTAGTAGGGCTGGGGGTAGCCCGACACACAATACCTGGTCCAGTCGCCACCGCAGCCGCCGCCACACCTCTAGAACAACAACCCCATGAGCTAGCTGCTCACCCATGAGCTGCTCACCCATAATACTAATACCCACCCACATAAACTATACAAACACCAGCTTCAGCACCCACTGGCTCAACCACTGAGACAACCACCACTACTACCTGGTCCGAGCTGCTCACACCTTCACATCTACTAGAACCATGCAGCCATCAACTTGAGCTGCTCCCGCCACAGCAGCCCTAGTAGCGCCGTGAGGATGTGGAGGTGTGTCGGCGGTCACTCGGTCACCGCGCATCGAGCTGTAACCCCCGGGAGGCCCTGAAGTTGGCCACAGGTAAGGGCCATACATCACCTGGTGGGAGGTGTCTAGGGGAGACCCCTGGGGGACCCCAGGGATCGGATCACCACACCCCCAGTGGAGCCGGCTGTTTTTGTATGCAGTGTGTATATTTTGGTCCCTCAATGTGTGGATAGAGATGAGGGGCATCGGATATAAAATCTGTTTCAGATTTATGGATGCATTATATAGGAGCAGGATCATTGCAAATCATACTGTACGACTCTTAGTATTACAAGGACTAGTAGGAAGCATATATAGATTATAATACTGACGGCTACACAATCTCCAGGACCTCATTTTGCCCACCAGAATTCAGGGAATATATCTTCCTCCTTGGCTATGTTTTATCATTAACAGTTTCCTCACGCGGGCAGTGTATTAAGAGGCCTAGGCAGCAACTGCCATATGTTATGGAGTACCCGCTCCTTTATCATCATGCATCATAGCACACTAAACCTTGCAGAAACAAAGCGGAAATCTGATAATCATCACTAAAGAAACGCTGAAAGGCGACATCAAAAGGGAGCAGGATATAAAAAGGAGATCTTACAAGTGCACTTGGCGTGCCTCTAGGGAACAGCTGACGGGGAATGTCAGGCAAGGTGGGTGACGCACACCTATAGACTGTACAGGAGGAAGTAGGCTATTCCCATACACCTCAAGCTACTCATCTCAGAAGGCCATATCACATTCTCAGACTCCCCAGACACATAAGGCCCTTGATGCCTATAAATGACAGTTAGTTCTATTTATTGAAGGCCCAGCTTATAATATGTAAACTATAATACAGCCGACGTAAAGCCATCACTTGATGAGTTAATGATAGAGGAGGTCTTAGTGAGGCCAATACCAATATACCACTTGTAACTATACGCACATTGAATAAAATAATATTCGGATTGTTCACAGTATCTTTTCATCACCCAAATGAAAGTTCTGCCACATTGAAATGTACTTTAGGGTCCTTTCATAGGGTCAGAAACCATAGCTAGACTGTAGCATTTAAATTGCCTGCAAAACTTTGTGTCAGCATTCAGGTGTTAGCCACCATAGAACCCCAGTCTAGAAGCTTGATATAGTATCTCTATGTATATATACATGGTACAAGAGCAGCTCGGCAGGGCCACCTGGTGGGAGAAACCCTGAGTCACTCACCACCACAGTTCTCTGCACAGACAGCCAGAGGCTGCATGAATGGGAGCAGCTCAGACGGGGAAGTGGCAGCAGCAAAGGAGCAGCTCACAACCCAGTACTCAATGCCTCACTGAGTCCCTCATAGAGGACTCATGAAAGGCCAATTCGGTTGGAACCGGGAGAGAAGGGCTCTTCAGAGGACTACCCAGAGCTCAGATAGTCGCCTCTCATTTCTGAGTTGAATGCGCAGGTTTGACTGGGAGGAAGGAACAATGGGACTGGATTAAAGAAGGCGATTCATTGGAACTGACAGGATCCACTCAACCACAGTGGAAAAAGTGGAAGGGATATTGTCAAAGCAAAGGAGCACCAAGTGAAATGTCTATTCAACTAGAGCTGAATAGTAGGAGATTGGGGGTTCCGTCAGTCAGTATTGTTGGTTAGCTGCAACCATAGAATACATGTTGAGAAGTCAATAGGACCACAACACAATGACACAGAACTGAGGGATATTTTGGAACAGGATGGGATAACATGTTTATAAATGTTTACACTGTTGGCTGCATAACATGGTTTTAACGAAGGAGTACAACCATTCCCCTCACACACCATGAGAGTATATAGGTTAGTTCTGTCAAGCAGGAGAAGAATGTGGAGCAGCTCAGCTCAGGTGTCAAGCTCTAATCAGCCCCACTGAGATAAACACCTGAAACATGACAGGAGGCCACGGGAGGAGGAGATCGGTGAGTTCAGGTCCAGCTGGAGGTGGCAAGCAGTCTGTGAAAAGCTTTAGGAGACCCAAACCCAGGAGTAGCTAGCTCCTCCCAGGTGTAATCCCTGCTGTGGTGGTATCTATGAGGGGTTACTATGAAGAGACGCATAGATAAGGACATAGATAGGACATATCTAACAGTCTGGAACTTTACAGAATGGCCTCATAGACATGAATGTCAGCTGAGGTTCCAATTTTAGTGAAACACGACTGTACAACATTATTGGACCTATATTATATCAACTAGTAATCACGCCATGTGTTAAGGTATACTATAGGCATACTCCAGTGTGGCATACATCATACAACAAGAAGTCTATAGCATAAGGCTCCACATCCTCAACATTCATAGGACATACTACCATATGTGTTGATGGTACATTTGTATTGGGCCGATCACAATCCCAGTTATTTGAGGCAGGCAAAATAGGAAATCATCAGGATCAGCCACAATCAGCTTTGAATGGCCCCTTGTGTCGGGAGCAGCTCTTATTAGAACTAAATGAGCAGCTCAGCGATGGTGGAGACCCCTGGTGGCAGGAGATGAAGGCTTGCTACTGCTGCTGAGATGGTGCCAATGGGAAGGCCTGCTGTCAGGGGAAGGATCCTTCTCCTCATCTTCCTCATCCTCATCTTTGTTAACACCGTCCTCATCTTCTCAAGTAAGTTGATTTCTAAAGGTTTGTCGCTGTGGAAATCTTTGTCGTATTTTACAGGTGAGAAAAACATGTACAGACACATCCAGTATAGTATAACGTGTGGAATAGGTCCGAGGTAAAAGTTTGTAGATATGATATAAAATGACACCAACTTCATCTATTTTGCACAGCAATGCACAGAAAGCACCATGAAACACTATTAACATCCTACTGTGACAATGGTGCCCAAGAGATAAATTTTAAAATTCTGATTCATTAGGCAACAATAGTTTCCTCTGAACGAAATGCAATTCTTGCTTGTGATAATCATTGAATATCATACCACAGTCTAACCTTGAAAACGAAAAAAGAGATAAAAAATAATTGCTTAGTATTTTCTGATGAAGTCTAGATATTGCTGTGTACTCCAACATCAGTATGATAATGGACCCTTAACATGTTTGTCTGTTAATAACAACGTCCATTCCCCACACACCCGCCCCTTTCAGGTACACAGGTGGCTACTAAGACTTTAATTTTTATCGCTTCTTCTCATATTACCGAGGAGTTTCTCTTTTATAACTCTTTCCCCCTTCTTCAGGCGGAAGATCGTTTGCGTCGGTCTAATAAAACACGAGGCCTGTGCGTGATCTAAATCTGATCTTTATTATTCATAGGCAAGGTTCTTAGAATATGAACGCAAAGAACAGAAACACACTGTTGGTACTATGTGGATGATGTGTAGAATACTGCTCCAATTAGCCCTAGTCAGCTAATGATTCAAACAGCAATATATTAACGTTTTGGTATTATGGCATCATGCATCATGCCCATCAGTCAGGAGTGCATCAACCATACAGGGTAGACGTGATACTTGAATGCAGTCCTAGCGAGTTACTCTCCAGGGCTGCATTCATGCATCGATATGACGAAAAGGCATATTGCCTTAAAGTACTATGCCGTCCTCAAAGTGTTAAACCAGTATAGTGTGGATTCTTTGTCTATTCATCCTCAATCGACCATGTTGCCATTGATATAATCATTCTAATAAATTGCCTAATTTTTTATATATACATACGTGAAGGCCAGTGGAACCAGCTATAAGTTCCCTAGTATCATCTGTCGTGGAGTGAGCTCATAGTTTGGTGGAGCCGGTAATGATATGAACTCATGCATACACTTGGACGTGAAATGAACCCATTGATTGGTTGTGGGATCTATGCATAGGATTAGTGTTTAGATGTATGCAAGAACATGGGTCCATGGCTGCAGGCACTGTTTTCTAATCTTGTATCCTCTACAATTTACATGCCCTGGAAATGAAAATGCACTTAATTATCATACATGTATATAGCAGTACGGATTAATTCATTATATCAATATAAATTATACTCCTCTCTTCTTCCACTTGCATGGGAGATACAATTTATTTCATGACAGTAGCCATCGGGGGTTTACCCTATAGCATATTTCGTTCTATATAGATACTAAAATAGCATTCAGATGAGATATAACTTAATTCAAATGTATAGGCACAGTGATCCACACCACCCATTATTCCCATCATAACAAATGCCTAGATAAGAATAATTATAGTAAGATGTACATATTTATAATTATGTACATGTTTGATAGCCTCGTGCGACCATCCCATTCCCCAGTCTGGCTATCATACATAGATATTGACTGCTGTCCTCGTATAGTACCTATAGACATGCAGCCTATCAGCATCTTATCAGTGTGACATAGACCGGGTGCAGGAGACACACCCCCTTTGTCGTGTTATCATGTGTACTTTATTGGTTGTAGACCAGGGTCTGGGCAGCCTCGGCCAGCGACTATCCTACCAGTTGGATAGCCTGGGAGCAGGCTGTCATCCCATCCCAATACACATCTTTCAACTACCTCTGTCAATTATATGTGTTAATTATACAGTAGCCCCCGGGTACTTTTATTACCCCTTTGATGTGGATTAGAATCTCTCTGTACTTGGATGTGTATTGACCAATACACACCCATTTGCGCCACCAAACTGGCGCAATTTGGTATCAAGTGAGATGACTGTCTGCTCCCAGACCATACACAGCAGAGGAACACGGAGCAGTGTTGGTATGGGAGCCCGAGACTGGGGTCTGGGTGGTCTGCGGCTCCTGTCGGCTATCTTACTGCCCACCACCCATTGCAGGCACTTTGCCAACCCCTGGACGAGGGCATTGCCAAATAAGAGCCGCCGACTGGGCGAGTTACGACTATTAGGGTAATGTTCAGCCTGTCCACGAGTCTGATGGGGAGGCGGGGGTAACTTAAGGGGGTATTGGGGGAGAAGGGTGAGGAGGCTGGGATGTGGGGGATGGGGGGGGGGGGCTGACTACCAGCAAATGGACCAAGGCCCGACCTGCTCGTCCAGATATAGAGATATGTATTTGGACGAGCAGTAGACATATAGGTTCCCCTATACCAGTGTATCCACCGAGCTGCTCATAGCGCCAGCTCTAATCTGACGTTATCACCTGTTAACCCTTTCGTGCCCAGAACTATTTTGACAAAGTGAGTTTTCACAACATCATTTTGTGAATTATGTAATAGTTCAATATTTTGTGCTGAGATATGCTTTATATTATATTTTCTGAAAGCTAATGGAACACACTTTCGAATAATGTATGCAAGAGCATCTACAAACTTCATAATTCGGGTTACCATGGCAACCAGAAACATAATTTTCCTCCTATTTAACAATATGGTAAAAACGGTTAATATTTCCAAAAAGGGCCCTTTTAGTTTGGAATAGATTGATTTGGCATGGTAAACATGCTTTTGCTATTCCGAATGAGGGTATATTTAATAAAAGTGAAAGAATACCACTTATTTAGTTGGAATCTCCAGAAAAAAACATTTAAAAAGTTTTTTATCACTATTTTCGCCATTTTTTCAATATTTATCTTATTTATCAATATTTCTTTTAACTCCCATTGGCCAATGCGCGCATTTTCACTGATTTTAGGCCATTTCTAACTCATTATATTTTGTATTTATGCATACCATCGATATCCATTTTACCTAGTCATAGAGTATTTAGTATCGTTGGAAAGCTTATGCAATTGCGCTTCATTTGCCTCTAGAATCATACTGGTTTGACTACTACAGCCCCTAGGATGCTCTATTGAGTGTAAAAGCGCGCACTTTTGGAGTTCTGGGCACGTAAGGGTTAATGCCATCACACAGGGAAGTATACAATTAAGGTTTCATGTTTTCATTGCATGCACCCTTGCATCACTGGGGCCCATAGACAAACATTCAAATTAATCAATGCATCTCAAACCGAGCTGAAATGATTTCATCTGATTAAAAAAGAGAAGATGGGTCAGTGAAGTTTATATATATATGACATCCAGCCCTGCAGACATCGGCATATTCCCAAAGCAGAGTAATATAGGCTGACGACCCTGGGGGATATAGTCCACTGGGGATGACGACCCTGAAGTGCAGGAGGGTTTGAGAAGTTGCTGAAGCAGAGTGCTTCAGACGAAGGATCCAGGGTGACCCCAAACGTCAAGGTTAAGGCGGAGGCGGTTTTTGTAGTGGCAAAACGATTGCTCCGCTCAAGGCAAGCCAGCGTTTGGCCTCAGCTAGTCTGACAGGCACCGCCCCAAGCCACTTGGAGAAATGCCACAGGCCATGGGTCCTAATAAAAGCCCTGGCCTGCCCTAGCTAGACGACGCTGCCAGCGCCTCATCCTGCTAAATCCCCGTCGCCCATTCCCACCTCATCCGACAGTTCATTCAGATTATAGCCAGTCCTCCTTCCCAAGGCAAAAATGAAGATTTTCTTTATTTTTAGCGTCACCCTATAGACCCCGAGAGCGCGTCATGCAAAACTGAGCGAATTTTAAATTCACACACAAAAAAATGGAAAAGAAGTCTCCCCTAGGGATGTTCCTTGTTTCTAGGCTCCTTTTGATCAATTAATTGAAAGATGATTCGTCAGGGATTTAGGTGCGCACGTGCGCCGGGAGTACATCTCTCTTGGCCCTTTTAGACAAGGATAGTTATCTGATATCCGTGCCCTCACTTAACCCAACACACCAATATTCAACCAACAGTCACCGTATTACATGCATATCCTTTTTTACATTCCACGCAATGTACCATCCGCCCTCAAATTCACGGACTCCGTTATTTTGTGAGAAATTGACATACTATCTGAATTTATACTGTCCAATAAGGGCCTACACGCAAGGCCTGACTGAACACACTCATTCCCATTTCCTTCAAAGGATGCACTCTCCATGGATTCTTCCATATTGCACCCCAACCCTGGAGACTTCCTATCACCCCCCTGTCTCTCCCTCCCACCACCCACACACATGCACTCACTGCCGTCGTCCCGATTTTATCTATCACGGCACCACGGCCGTGTCTCTTCAAGTGCATGCTGGTGACCTCGTGTGGCCCTTTACAGAAGTAGCACTATCTGGTCACCCAATCAAAACGCCGCAAAGCGCCGACTAGATAATCCCCCAACACTGCCCCTAAATCCGCTCTGTCCCTGGGGCCGCTCACCCTGTGCTACCGCCGTCATCAATTCCCAGATCACACAAAACAAACACCATCCGCCGCTTTCCCAGCCACACTGCTGCTTTCTTCTGCTCCTCCCACTCGACTCTACATTTGTGACCTGCTCAGCGAAGTGTGGTCATATCCCCTCCTGCTTAACCCTTTGGAGAATTAGATGTATGTATACACTCCTGTGGTTTCTCGTGGGAAAACGATGTTTACCTTATGCTTACATGCTGTCTCATAGATCAGCTAATAATCACCTGATTAAAAGAATTCAAATAGTTTTGGAAAGGTAGTACTGTCTGCTTCAGAGACCAAGTAAAATAAATTCATGTGTATCTTGTGTACACATTTTGATACAAAGATCAGTGAAAATAAAATCACTACATTCAAAATAAATTGGGTCTGCGAGGCCAAAGCAGTCTCTTTGGGAATAGTCGATATTTAGACCCTGGTAGACCAACATTCGCTGGGCAAGACACAAGTGCTTATTGGAGACTGTGAGTTTTAATTTGAATGGCATTGTGTCCCTGGTGGGATACGACACAGCCGGTCAAAGCTCTTTTAGTATGTCAAAAACATGCTTAAACGCTGTAGTTGCATGCATTCTGATTGGTTGTTACTAGACAGAGGCCCACGTCAGTACATGGCATCATACTTCTTCGAACTTTGATATAATTTCTCTCATCATCCATATACACCCTCAGAAAAGTGAGAGTCATTGTCGCTAAAACTACCCTCACCTGAGGGTCAGGCACTACCTGACCCTCAGGTGAGGGTAGTTTTCTGCCTGACCCTCAGGTGAGGGTAGTTTTAGCGACAATGACTGTCCCTTTTCTGTGTGTGTAGCTACTCTAACTATACCTTTTTATTTCCTCTTAAAAAGATCCTTATGATCAAACCTCTTACGTGTCCGCAGCCCAATGAGCGTTTGAAACGACAACGGTTTGCATGGCTTCCTGTGTTGGCTTCGTCAGGGCAGGGGTGTACTGAGAGCCGTTGGAGCATTATCAGTTTAGATTAGAAGCAGCCAAATAACTGGGATAGCCGATTGCCCACACCTCATGAATATCATTTACATAATACTTACTCACTTCCAAACCAGTTTGTGAAAAGCATCACGTATTCACTCGTGCTCCAACTAGGAGGCCCTGGATGGGGTTACCCCTATCTACAGTTCAAAGATATACCTCCCCCTATTCCAGCCTTCCTTCCAACAAGCCACCTGGCCTATCCTACCAAACACACTTTATACCATTCATGCACAGCCCAAGGATCCCTAATAATCCCCAATCACCTCTATATCCGCCCCTTCACTTCCCATAGAAGTCTCCTAACCCCAGCCCCAGCTTCCCCCTTCACCCATCTCTCCTCCATCTAAACCCAAGTACCCCTCCCACCTCCACCTCCACCCTGTACAGCCGACCCACAGTCCGACTAAAGATTACAAATGTGCTCACGTGACAGGAAAGCGTCCATTGTGTCCGCAGGGGGAGGGAGTCCTCCGGGCGGAACACCTGATCCCGGCCACAGATGAGGCGGTGCCCACCGCTGCACGCACTCCCCACGGGAGGGGTGAAGGTTGTGCCACATTTGACCCACAATGTGCATGTTTTAGGCTTTCCCCCAGATGTATAATGGGAGATTACTTGTGTGCCTGTATTAGGTACCACAGTATTAATACATTGTTCCCCACCAAAACCTGGTGAGGTAGACAGAGGCCGTTGTTAATACCTTCCCTGTGTGGGTCGTACAGATGTGGTCAGTGTAAAAAAAATCAAATACACAAGGCTCCTCTTCTCCAGTGTATTGAATTGAATTTCTAATAAAACCACTCACTCATGTCTCAAATGGTTAGGGCACACAATGACACTTTCCAAGACAAGAGGCTGACCTCCTCATGTAGTTTTTTAAAGTTGCAACTAATACACGTCATAATGTCTCCACAGCCAAGGGCCTCTCACCAGGATGGTGGAGAAGATGGGATAGACCACCTTGTCTCAGTTTTAATGAGGTTTAGAGTTAGGGTTATTCCATTATGAGCCGTCCACACAACATTATAGCATACGGGAAACAGAGTTTTTTAACATGCTTTATTATGGGTAGAGATAGAAAAACAATGAACACGTATAATATTGCACCTCAACTTTATGAGATATGTACAGATATCACAGTAGGATCATCTATATCAACAGTTCTATACATGTAAAAACAAAGCACAAAAGGATGAAGATGATAATAGTCATAATGTAACATGTAATGTAACATGTAATGTGAAAAACTATACAGGACGCTTATTACATAACACTATATGTGGCTCAACACGTGAGAAGGTACCTTCGCGGGGGATTTTTAGTTCTGGTTTTGGCCACCAGGGGGCATTAGAATGGCAAAATAGTGAGAGATATGCCCAAAAATCCTTTAGGGTACTTTTTTATGGAGAATACAGTAGTCTTCTTAGAATTATTCCATCTTTAGTGCTAACATTCTATATTTGGAATGTAAATGGAACGTTTTCTATGGGAAATTGGCACATATCGCACTTCCTGGTTGCTATGGAAACCAGTCCATGGTTTCTAAATGGAGCATTTTGGTCCTAATCTCTTGAGAATTCCATCAGTAACTCAAAACTGAAAGCAGATCTTGAAAATTCCTCCTAGAACCAAAGCTATATTGGATATTCACATTTATTTAGGGTATTTTTAAGGAAATCAGACATTTTCATCTTTTTTAGTGGTTATTATGGGATACAGTGTGTTTATAGCTTATTTATCATTTTCAGTTACGAGTAACAATGCATGTTCAAGATCTGATTCCCACAAAACCACCAGGAGTATCTTGCCTTATGATATCTCATTTTAAAGATAATGACATAAACTTTAATCATCAATTCCCCCGTGAGTACCCCTTTCCATGTGCCTGGTCACATATTAGGGAGTGTTCATTTTTTAACAACAGGGGGGGGGTGGTGAGTTTAGGGGGGGGGCGTAAAATAACTTGACCCCTTCCGAGGGGGGGGCGGAAAATAACTTGACCCTCTTGAGGGGGGGCGTAAAATAACTCCACACCTTTGGAGCGGGCGTGATTTGTCGTGACGTGACGCTGAATACTTAAACTCTTCACTTTTTAGAAATGCCATAAAATGCAGCAAATTACTTTTAAAATCATAAAATTTTCTTGCGACACTTTGTGTCGCACCCGTTAAATCTGACAATTTTACTTTGTGAATTTTAAAAATTTTCACTTGGGGGGAGGGGAAAGAGTGTGCACTGTAGTCCTGCATTTGCCAGTAATATGTGTTTCAACAGGCCAGTCTACCGGTTGATGGTTTCGGCTGATATATCAGACCAGACTACAAAAGAAAATCATGTCTGTGGAGTTTGAACCAAAAAGGGACATGGTTGGGCAGCCCAGGCTGGGCACCAGCTATGTGTGAAAACAGACAGTAGATTGCACCATTTTAATTCTAGACCTTCAAAATTTCCAGAAAAAAAATGTGTTCCTTCATATCCCAGCCCCCAACTTTTTGGGAAACAAACTCAGAAACCCCAAGAAAACACTAATCTCAGGATAAAATTCCTAAAATTTTATCAAATGGCAAGCTCAAACTCCATAAGAACACATCGAATTAAGTGTAAATTCTCAAAAATCTCTAACGATTATTCAAACCACTCTTTATGCACCAATTTGAAGGGGAAATTCTTAAATAGACTCCTATTTGTTACTCAACACCCATTAGGTTTTGGGACCTGGGCCCTCCCAACTTTATCCACCTTCCGCCGCCCCTGCAGCCTTGATCCCAGTCCCAAAGATGAAGGCTGATGCAAATTATTCGTTATTTAAATAGTTTAAACATCTGCAGAGCAATCCTAAGCTATCCAGAATTACACAAGATGAAACTGTTTCCTCACTTGTTGTTCAAATGTATAAAATGAGGATGAATCTAAATCCGAGCCTTAATATATTCTGTGCCAAATAGCACGGTTTCAAGTCTGGATGTTCAAAATTTTCCACATTCAAAAAGAAAGGGGCTGAATACACTGAAGCCTAGACCTTCAATACTTAGCCCTTGAAAATAATTATGTCCCAGTGCCATTGACTGAGGAGGAATCCAGATCTGAGCCTTTATACAGTCATGTTTACCAAAATAGGACTACACTAGATCGCCCTATTTCAAGTCTAGCCCTTCTAAAATCTTTCCTTTTAAAAAATGAATTTCCAGCACCATCAACAGAGGATGAATACTGGTCTGAGCTTAATATATTGTGTGCCAAATTTCACTATTTCAAGTTTCAACATATTCCAAAGCCTTAGCCAAAGATTTCTGCAGATTGGACTTCCATATTATCGCGATAAAGCACCAGGGGGGCTCTTCATTTTGGCGGGCTGTTACCCTCATGCTTATACAAGAACCTAGTTTTTACAATTGTTCCAGCCTATAGATGACAATATGGGTCTGGCCCTGCTCTATGGGGGCTCGAAAACCCAGCAACTACAGACCCCTAAACCCCTGCCAAAATCAATCAGAATGCACCCTTTCAAGTCTAGACCTTCAGAATTTACTTTATTGGATATGGCACCAAACCCACTTGGTTTGACTGCGGCCCTTTTCTTGCAGTACTAAAGGTAACATACTTTAACATCACTATATTGGCCTCTTCAGGAAATTGTGAATTTACTACTCAGTAAGGATGCCATTGATATCCCCCAAATTGATATTCCAAAATTTACGGAATTCCCATCAACAAAATCGTCTCATCAATGCACCCTTTGATTGGCAGGTAGAGGAACAATTTACTCATCTAAAATAGAATCTTTTTTTGTAGTAGTTCCAACTAGAATCGAACATATTATCCATTTAAAAAAAGGGAACTGTTGTGCGCCTAATAAATGTTGGATGAAATGTTAGTGTGGTTTGCATCATACTCCTATAGTTCAGTACATGAACCTATTCCAAAAAACAACGATAGAAACCAAAATAGTGATCATGAAATCTACTCAGGGTGCTTCATCATACGAGATAGGTTGTTACCAACTGTTCGTTTCAAACTAGGACTAAACTACCTTGTTGGTTGACCAGGCCACCGGTTTAGATCAAGGCCATTCATTTTTTAATTTGACCTTGAGAGCAATACCTACAAGGAATGATTGACCTGTAATGTTGGCATTTATGGAACATAATACTGAACAGTAATAGATTGTATTGAGTAACATTATAGTTATTCAGAATTCTCAACTTGTGGGTGTACAATCCAGCCAGGATTCAACCAGCTATTCCTATAAAGCTTTCAAAAATGCACATGAATACACCATTTGACTTCTAGATTCTGATTCAGCCAGGAGACGGATATGCCCTCTGACCCCCTTCTGAGGCACTGCACTCTGAGTATGATTATGATTTCCTGGCAGCCGGGTAGATATTGTGTCCCTAATATTCACTTAAATCTGATGAATCCATAGATCAAAATTAAAACTTGCAATGTGTGTATTTAATGGCCATTTCTGTAAAGATATTTACCATAAAACCCTCCCTTAAGACAACCTCACCTTTAAGACGACCCCCTTGTATGAGAAAGAACTGTAAAAGGTTTTCTCTTTAAACCCATTTTAGAAAGCCAGGCCTTTAAGACGACCACCTAGTTCGGGAAAATATATCCTAAAATAAGTCTGTCTTAAAGCCGCACTGAACCCACGACGTCATTTGCGTACAAAACTCAGCAGGGTTAGGTCCTGGTTTCAAGCCGACGACGGACCGGCGATCCTTGGCCAGCGGCCACTATTTGATCTGTTTACAAGAGGATAAAATTTATCCACTCTCAATCTGTAAGACGCAAGACTGGATAGGAATTGTAACTATATCCTATATATGAAATATAGATTCATTTCTAGGTAGCTCTGACACGAAACAGCACAAATTGATGCAGAAAAATTGAAAGGGGGGGGCGCAAAATAACTCAGCCCCTCCTGAGGGGGGGGCGGATTTTAATTTGGCCCTTCCCGAGGGGGGGGGCGCAAAATAACTTACGTGTCAAAACGAAAACTCACCACCCCCCCCCTGTTGTTAAAAAATGAACACTCCCTTAACAGACTTGGTCAGCATAACCTATGTCACGTCCACGAGGGGACGTCTCTAGATGTAATATTATACTCCTGTATAAAAAGAAATTTAGTGAGCATACACTGCTTCAAAAAGGTTTCTATGAGCGTGATGCCACAATACAATATGGGATAGAAAATCTTTGCGCTTCTGCCAACAGCAAAGATATACCCCTCCTTATTGAATCTGCGTATCGACGTATGCCCGGCCATTAACGGCTCGTCTCCCTGCCCACTCAGTCCTTACACATGTCATTTCCCTCCACCTACATCCAATTTCCCCATGTGGACAAAGCCTTCTGTGCGACAGGCCTCCTTCTCCCTCTACCCCACCCCCTGTCCATCCCATTCCCATAGCCCAATCACACTCCCGGCCACCTCCTTCCCCGGGCCCCTTAAGGCCTACCCATACCCCTCCCCCTCCTTTCTCCATGTCAGCAGCACCAAGTCTATGTCTCACAGAGTCAGAAATCAATCCCATTATCACTGTTCCATACTGGGTGAGAGACATACATATATGGCCGAATGATATCCTATAGCTGTTGGGACAGCTCACTCCTATCTCTCTCTGGCCAGTCTGGACATCTCTCCAACCCCCGCCCTGTCCGTCTGTCTGTCTCTGTCTGGCTGTCTCTTACTCCAACCATTCTCTGTTATAATTATGTACCATTATATACTCATGGATGGATGAGCCAATGTCCCACTGATATCAAGGCTGCTAACTGTAGTATCCACACAGAGCGTATCCCACTCACAATTCTAGTACTGTTCTAGTCTACTGTGTGGTCAAGTGCGAGTGATGAGAAAACCCCTTTAATAGTCAACCACCCAGCTGCTAAGTGGTTAAGTCTTCATAATATCACAAAAATGCTAAGTGTATCAACCAGCCAACTGCTGTATAGCAACTACCCAGTGATGCTATTTGTAGTAACTGAATGGGCATCCTGTATACATACATCTAATTGATAGCTTTATCAATGAATCCGCTTGAATTTCAAATGAAAACTGACTTGTTTTACTATGCTTAGCTGTATTTTGATACAGTGAACAGTTGGGTGTTAGACTGCTAAGTGTAACTTTACTACAGTTATCAGTGTTGATACACTTAGCGGCTGCACCATTGGACGAGACTGTGTCTTGGCTAATACAATACTGTGTGCACCAACAGAAGAGAAGAATCACTTCTGTAGTGCCCCATTTTTATCTATTTAGATGATCTGTAGTTATCAAGACTGAGTCCTTTGAGATTGGAACCCTTCCAATTATACATTAATAATGATCCTTGGAATTGATTTGATCGAAAGCCATTCAGATTATTATAAGGCTTCATATTTGTATCCTGTGTTCGCCATCATCCTACTCAGATATTAAAGAGCAGTGACTTGTTAAATTTACACTTGGGGATGCACAGACACAGTACTTAACATCAGTAACTTCGCAAAGAAGCGCCAGGCAGTAGATGCATTGTGGCACCTACTTGTATTAGGAGAGAGAGGATGATTTTTGTAATTTCAGAATTATAATACTGAATAGACACGCAGCACTGGAGATACTGTTCCCTGAACTGTGAATAATTATTCTGCATGATCAGTGTTTAATGAGAACTGCATTCCTCCCCATTCCCTTCACATGGACCCATGGTTTAAACAACATCCAGCATACTGTTTTATTCCCATCTGCAGGATCAGAATAGAGACAGGCCAATTATAGGTCCTTGGGGGATCCCGGCTGCAATTCCCATTCAAGTAGAAAATAGGCGTTCAAACGGGTGAGGACAATCTTTGAGCCAGTTAATGGCTGCTTTCAGTCCAGAGCCTTTAATGTGTACTGTACTATTAGGGATTACGCAGCTGAGGAAGTAATTGTATTAATCAATTGTAATATAGAATAAGTATAATTATATAAAAGCGTTTATTCCACTTAATTTACTTAGGATGCTTGTCCTTCTCTAATACATTTAAACATGGGCAACATGGCACCCCATTTGTAAGAATGCTGTACCGGACTCTGTAACCAGACTATCGTGTGGCAGACAGACTGTTGGCTAATGCTGTTGCATGCATTAAACTATTACTTGTCGCCAATTCCTGGAGCAATCAGAAATAGTTCAAATGAGCAGTTATCTTCGGAGAATCCTGAATATAGTTAGTCAACGGTCTCATAGCTACTATACATTTCAATTATGGGGGCCTGTCGGTTAACAGCAAGCTATACAAGTAAACAAGAGAACATTTACTACTTCGTACTATTGTAGTAGTATAGGGAAGTGTTGGTTAATAGCAGGCGATATAAAATACACAAGAGGTCGTGCTTTACCTCCTAATAATATAGCAGTACATGTATAGGGAAGTGTGGGCAAACAACATGCTATATCAAATACACAATATGCAATGAATTACCCCCTGACAATGTAATAGTATAGGGGAGTGTAGTTTGACAACAGGCTATATCAAATGCACAAAAGGCCGTGGATTACCTCCTCGTAGTGTATTAGTATGGGGAACTTTACTAATTGAATGCCAGTCGATATCAAATACACAAGAGGTCATGCATTACCCCATTTTAGTATAATACAATAGGGAGTGTGTGTTAACAATAGGCTATGTCAAAATGAAACTTTTTCAAGCATTACCTCTTAATGAATTAGTAGTATAGGTAAGTGTGGGTTAAGGTTGGTCGCTACTTCTTGAATATGAACCCACTGCGCAGGTTTCTGCGCATATGGCTTAGATAACTCTGAATGGGCTGATATTAAATCACTGGGTACATATATATGCTAACTAAGCAATATCCAAGAGTTGGGCAATTTCGAGCAGAATTGAGCTTTTTATTGGACTTTAAATATTTTGATATATTTCTTTCCAATAATATTTGCTATTTTTAATGTAAGTTAGAATATTGGAATCGTTAATCAATAAATCATTATGTAGATTGATATAGATCTCATCACGTTGCTTGAAATAACCAAGGGTACAAAATACAGCCATTTTGTACCCTGGTTCTTGCCATTTTACCCATTATGTTAGGCTTTGAATATATAAGATTTATGCCGTTTTTGCACTATTGTTTAACTTCAAAGGCCCAAAACCTTAAAATTATGCATGGGACTCCGTATCAAAATTACATTTTTCCGTTAGCAAATGATCTCAACAATTTGCTGAGAGAGTTTAAGAAAATTCTGTTGATTTGTACACTATTTTTAACCCATAAGACTATAAAATGATGACAATTTATTCCTACCCATTCCCAAAACATTATATTTTTACCCAGAATACCATGCCATACAACTATAAAATTATTTTTGCAGTTAAAGGGAACATCTAAGCACTTCACATATGATGTTTCGTGTTTCTGTGCGTGAGGATTGATATAGAAAAAATCTAGGAAGTTTTCACATTTTTTCCTATGTTTTAGGGGAAAATGTAAATACTTTTATTCTTAAAAATTCAATATTTAAAAAAGTAATCCGGGACCCCCCTCTTTTCTTTTCATTTTCGGATTCTATATGATTTAAACTACCTGTAGGAGAGAAACTCTGTTGACAAAGCGTAGCGACCAACCTTAACAGCAGGCGATATCAAATTTACAAATTTACAAAACACCCTGCATTACTCCCTAATAATGTAGTAGTATAGGGAAGTGTAGGTTAATAGTAGACTATATCAAGTAAATAAGAGGCCACATATTAGCTCTTAATAATCTAATAGCATAGTATAGAGAGGTATGGGTAAATAAAAGATGATTCAATAGTAGTAGTATAGGGAATGGTGGGTTAACAGCAGGCTATATCAAAATACACAATAAACCATGCATAACCTCCTAATAAGGTAGCGGTATGACGTGGTGTGAGTTAACAGCAGGCTTTAATCAAATAACAGGAAGCCATATACATTAGCTTCTAGTATAAGTAGTATAGGGAAGTAAAGGTTAACGACAGTTCAGGTTCAATAAAAGTATATTTACCTCCTACACATTTCAAAATGCTTAGTTGATTTGAGGCTCAATTTAGCAGAGTCTAAAGTAGTATTTTCTGCACGAAACAGGGCGTTGAGTTTAGTAGCTCGTGTAAACTGGGCTCTGTGCTCACATAGACAACACACTGCGATAATGGGTGCACTACTTTGTACCACACGGCTACACCCCAGGCTGCTGCTAGAGAGACAGATGAGACCATTAGTAACAGTACACCATGTGTCCCGCCCTTAGAGAAACACACACTTTGCACTCAGAACACCCGGCCGCTAAAAAAGCATACACGAGGCCTGCTTCTATGCCTGTGTGCAGGTAACATTCATACGGTAACACCTATTATTGTACTGTCAGATGGGTGTCAGTTGTGAAGAGAATGGAACAAAACTCGGTCAGGGAGGGTGGGTGACTTTTTGCCATGCCATCAATAACCATGCCATCAAAAACTGTCCCTGGTAGTAAATAATGCAAAAAGAGGACAATGAACACAATGCCCATTCAGAATAAGAGAAACTTTCAAAACTAAGAGGTTTGTTTTATGTGACCTAACCCTCCATGACAGATCACAGGTGACTATAGGTCCAGTATTTCATCAGTCTCTGGGGATACTTCATAATTGATGCTTACACCATAAGTCAACAATAGAAATTTCTAGGACCGCACATACCTTTTTCTTGTCATGTAACCGAGAAGGTACGGGAGGCAAATAGGTCCTAATGGTAATGGCCCTGTCCAAAAAGTAGGATGAGGCCACCTTTCTTCATGTATTCAGTACACACACACTCACTTACTGTTGTGCACCTACAGGGCCCCACCCCCTCATCACCAGCATCCCTAAACCACACACCCTTTTAACCTCCATTCTCCCATTTCACAAGGCTTCCCCCAACATAACGCCTGCTTTCCACCCACTCAAACACACAGACGAGGCTTGCCAGACATGATTGTTTGAAGCATAAACAGAGGAGTGATCCTGCGTGTTGTCTCAAGGCATATATATAAACACCACAACTTGTGGTCTCTCATCCTCAGATTCTTTGGATCGCAGCCGTATTATCTCATAACATTTTGGGTGGTCTATATATTTTACGACTTAAATAATATTGCACTGATGGGGCCTAGAGGAGGGTTTTCAAAGTAAGAACACCAGCTTTGGATGATCCAGAATTCAAGTGCTGCTATAACCCTTCTCTGTCAAACTCCCCTATGCATGCTTGCTGTTAATGAACAAGGTTGCCGCTTACATCTTAGCATTTAAGGCCTGTCAAAAAAGGACTTATTTGAGATTGAACGCAATTATTTCCTTAGGGTTCAACCTCAACTTGGTGAGTAATGACACATTCAGTATAGTAATAGTCACATCATGATGATGGAGTCATATTCTAAGAGCCTAGAGCTGTGGTAGGAGAGCTCAAACTGCCATTTGGCTAAGGATTTGTGTCCAGGTAGAGGTAGAATGATGGCAAAGCTATCATTGCTTGTGGGGTGCATTTATAATTCATGGCGGACTGCTGAACTAGATGTATGCCTGCTCATGGTTTCACACAACCACTGTGATAAGGTCTGACAAGGGCTTAGTAAGGTCTGACAAGGGCTCTGTCATCTAACCACTGGTGGTGCCACCGCGAGGCAAGGAAATGAACTAGACATCCGGACCATTTAGGAAGATTATTAAGCATTGGCACAGTTGGTCGAGTCTGGAAAGGGAAACAGAAATGAAGGAAGAAAGTGGGGTGCGGGAGGAAGGAAGAATGACTATACGGAGGAAGCATTAGAATGGATAGGGTGAAATATCATTATAAAGCCAGAAGAGTGGACAGCTGGTGGAAGGAAGGAATAGGGGAATGTTAGACAAAGAGTGATGTCAAGAATCAATAAAGAGTAGAATGAGTAAAAAAGAAGTAGCTCACTGTTTAAGTATGTTTTTTCTCTGAAAAATAACCCTAGAGGTGCATTGGAATGTACAGCAGATATGGTGGATCATCTCTCCAATATTTACACACAGCTGCTACCAGCATAGTGCCAGTACCAGCAATAGGTCAATCAGACTATTTTAGCAGGGCTGACAGTTGCAGGTCACACCACTCTAGGTCCACCTAGATTGGACATTAATAATAGAGAGGACTGCACTAGCTCTGCCCAGGCGTCTCCCATATGGATGGTACATGGAAATATATGGCTGCACCCACATGCAATTGTTCAACGATGCCATGGAGATATAATATCACAGAGCCTCATACTATGAGTGAGGAACATACTGTATCTGCATTAGATATGTATCATGTACATCTCCTATCAGCATTCAATTCACAGATTTCGACTGAACGTAGATTATCCCAGATGTCACGACAGGCGGCATACAAAGTTTCCTCTCCCACAGTATAATATGATATAGCTGGTGTCCACTGCTTGTGTATCTAATACCGATGAGCGTAGATGAACGTAGACTATTTCATTCTACCTCTTCATAACGAAATGCATGTAACTATTGTATAGAGTTGGCTGTGTGCTAGAATGGGTCAATATGTTTATTTTTCCAAAAATATTATGGACTATTATTAAGACTTGTGCAAATTGTTAGGGTCTGAGGTTGCAGATGACCTTTACTTCAAAGTGCTTACACCAGCACACACCTGACCACCTCTCCACTCACATCTACAGACATATAACACTTAGAAGCACAACGTCTGATCAGCCAGATACCAATGGTTAATCTCTCTACCTACTGTATATCCCCCATCGACGTGGCATTCTGGGCCCCGATCTGCCTATTCCCCTTGAACCACCATCCATGTAATTCACTGCATCCACCTGCTCCTCTTCATCCACTGCCTAATGCTCTCCAATTGCTCATCAATTACCCAATAACCACTTGTTCTTTTTTCTAATACTGACCTCTTGTACACATTCCCTCATTTCATCTGCTGTTACACATCCTCTCTCAACCTGCCCCAGAGCTGCCAGCCGCTGAACCATTTCCTGCTAACCATTCTCCAGTGTTCACTAACAGCTCACCCCTACCCAATACTCAGGCTACAACATATAGCCTCCTTATCACCTGCTCCCAGGTGCAGATGTGGGTGATAGTAGTAGTCTATATACACCTCATTTATCCAGATTCCTCCTGCATGATCAGCCTGGGATAGACCTGTGTCTGCCTGATTAATGTCTATATGACCACATCTCGCATCCCACTGCCAGGCTCGTGATCCCAGCCCCAGGCCTTGTCTTGTACTGGCTGCCCTGCCTGCCTCCCAATATCTATCTATCTGGCAACTTAAAATCCTGAAATTGGTTATGTCATAGGGTGACTATGGTTGATGTAAATGATAATCTCTTCCATGTTCAACACTATACTTTATATAATATAGAAACCATCATTAATATAACATTGGTCACAACTTTATTGGTGTAAAACTATCCATGTAAAATTAGATTCCAATTGAAAGAGTTTCTCATTGTTGCATTCACTCAACCCACTGCTTTCTCTTTTTGTTCACCAATTGCAGTCATTTAGTATGTGAATTATCTAAAGGCCCACATCTAGTTAGGGGGTAACGCTTTATAGGGCGGAGCTAGCAGCCGTGCAGCAGTCGGGAGCCTTCACTATCTCTGTCAGCACCTCCAGGGTCCCAGGTCACATTCCAGACAAGGAGCACAGATCAAAACACCTCTTATAAACCCAATTTAGTAGAGTGACACACTATATATTTCACACTAATGAAATTATAAGGTTAAAGTAGGTACATCCCATTGTTGCTTTGTCGGCATGTCACGGCTATGATGTCAGTACCATATTAGTTACTGCCCACCAAATACTGCTAATGTTGCTGTCTAGTTTCATGCTCTGCCTTAGCTCTTAGTCAGACATCACATACACTTGTGCCAACTCCTGGTATTACCACAGAGGATATTACTGGTGACGCTACTGGTCGTGATACTGCTGCTTGTAATGGCACTAATGGCCTTAACATACACAGCCTACACACCTTTGGGACCTACATAATCTGCAGGCCTAGATACCAGACAGCCGTGGGGAGGAAAGTAAGGAAGCACACATCACTAGCATACCTAGGATTAGGCATACTTTATAGCCAGGTCTGCCTGGGAACAAAGCTGAGATAAAGGATATAGAAAGAGGTTCACGGGAAATGTTCACTCCTGAGATTGAAATGATATAGAAAGGGTTGTCTAACAGGGGGTGTGCGATGCGGGTTAAATGCAGGAATAGGGAGAAAGATATTTACTCCACAAACGTTAAGATAAATCGTGGGAAGCTTAACATTTTTCAACTGCCAGCGCCCTTAAGATGGCAGTGACAAGAGTAGCTCCAGATGAAGCACTCTCATGGGATGTCTGAGTGAGCAACTCTTATAGCATCTCCCTTCCATGAGTCGATAACATCAGCTGCATCTGCTACTATCTGAAGTTCTTAGAATCTGGAGAGTTGGTAACATATAGATATGTTTCTCTAAATACCCTACAACTCTGTAATTCTAGTTCTTCTTAGAACTATTAGTGCCAACAGTTTACTGCTCCATACGGTTCACATCTTTTAAATTTCACCAGATGCAGTGATATCGTGCAGCTCTGCTAAATATATAACATAACACAAAAGCTAGATGCTGAAAAAGTTGATCAATTATTTCTCCTAAAAGTGAGAGGCATAGGGATATTTTCCAGAGTCCTGCTTGTTCTGAATCAGTGGTTCCCGTTAAACTGTGCTAAGCAATAAACTGGTCTAAATGTCCCTGGGCAGTCCCAAAGGGCATTTTGAAGGTGCTTCCTCTCCTGTGGGTGATAGCACCAGACCATCTGCAGGACGATTAGTTGAATCTTATCGCCACGAATGTTTGTTGCCTCCAGGTGAAACCCCGTGTATATTATATTCCTGTTCCTAAAGAGGCCAGTGGTAATTAATATACCAAAAGTAGTTATACAAATCTTTGCAATCTGCTGTAATCTTACTAGAGTTTGAGGGTCTATCTCATATAATGGCTTAACTGTCCCTAAGATAGGGGGATCTTTCTACCCCCATACGTGGAAATGAAATGGCCCACCCAATGACCAACGAGCAACTCAAGGTGTAGGACAAGGGTGGTCTGTACTAAGCAGATTACGAGCAGCTCTCATGATCATGAACAACTAATTCATCTTCTCAGAGGAGATAAAAATGTCCCCGTACGTCAACAGCAGCTGCTGCCGCTCTGAGGGAATACTGGTATGCTGCTGGTTGTGGTGGGGAGGGAGAGGGAGGGTATTGTATAGTGTCTGTCATTCCCGCATTTGTCTTACATTTATCTATTCTTGATAGTCAAACGAGAAGGAACTGAACTTTGAGGCCGCGGACAAGAGAGACACAGAAATGGTGGGATATGAAAAAGGGTAGGGAAAGATGAAGCAACAAACGTCTACACCGTCTTGACTAGCAGTAATTGACATGGCACATTCATAATGAGAAATTAAAAATCAAGGAATCTCATTCGGGGTTTACTATCCATGGACATTACTGTTTTTGAGTTTGTAAAGTGTTTATTTTCATAGAATGATTTTCAAAACACAGTACATGTCAATGAGATGGTACATGAGAATACATTACATAATATCATCATATACTTCACGGTGTTATGTGACATCTCAGCAAGGGTGCGCATAGTATAATCGAGTAGTAATAGAATCTGATATATGGATATATATAGTCTCAATATTACACATCATTATAAATGCGTTCCGGTTATTGGTTCCTGAAGAGATTACAAATTATATCATTATGTGTTATTGGGTTTACAGAATCGAAGAAGAACATCAGAGTCTATCAATGCAATATTCATATCGCTTCAAATGATCACTTATTATAATATATACATTTTGCAATAGACTCGCTGGTGATATTTAGATTCCGATTGTACATTAAGTATTATGCAGGATTATACACAGTAGTTATGCAAATGTAAATAACAGGCTGTAGTATGATGCACGATTTTAGTTATGCAATTGTTATATATAATTACAAAACAGTTTAGCTGCATGCTGTAATATCAAGCCTTGATGAATCAAGTGTGAATGAACTTATTATCCCAGACAAAGACAGTTAATGTCCCATGCCACAATTACTAAATACAGTGCAAGTAGTACATAGTGATTGACCTCTACGATGGAGATAGGGCCTTGGGCCGATCGGGTTACATATTTAACGCACTTGTTTTGCGGCAAAGTTTGCAGCAACCCAATGTAGGGCCTTTGCTCTAAAGACATCCCTAGAGGATGCCTGTCTACATGAGGTGTTTAGTGAGTTCCACATGTCTATGCCTCTATAGAGCGGGCTTTTCCGATAGACGTGTTCCCCTGGACGTGCGGAAGCCATATTGAGAACCATGCAGCAAACCTCTGGTTTCTAGATGTGAGTATATACGCTGGTAAATCACCCTTTCCATGATTTTGCTTGGAGTGGGCAATAATGAGATGGGTCGCCAGTTACCAATGTGCTTCAAGTTACCCGATTTGGGCAACGGAACTACCCTGGCAGTTGCCCATTTCTTTGGGAAACTTATGTTGTGTAAACAGGTATTGATAAGTTCAACCAATTGCGGGGCCATTAGTAAGAGGGCATCCTTTAGTACTGTAGCACTCATGAATTCAATACCACTGGACTTATGGGGGTCTATTTTTTTCAGTAGTTTTAATATTTCAGAATAAGTTACCCTAGTGTCATCAGATACTGGGTAGCTATTTCTGGATTGACATGGGGCATTATTAACATCGCAGGAAGAACCCAGTTTGGTAAAGAGATCTCCACCTATATTGGAAAAGAAAGTATTTATGTAGTCAGGGACACTGTTGCCACGTAACTCCCCCCCACCCAGATGGTCGTCCAGAATTATCTCGGGCTTTTCAGCTCCTGTTCTCCCCAATAGATAATTAAGTTCCCTCCAAAATTTGGTTGGATTATGTGCTAGATTTTTCAATTTATTTTTGTAATATTCCTCTTCCGAGACCCTAGTCTTTGCATTAATATCCCTTCTGACCTGTTGGGCTTTTTCTAGCAGTGTAGGATCAACTCTGCTTTTAGAACAATACTCAAGCATATATTGATTGCGTTCGTGTATAGACTCCAAAATGTCTTTGGTTATCCAGGGTTTTTTCATGTCTTTGAATTGCATGGGTTTTACTGGGCAGTATTTGTCTAGATAGGACGTTATGTGTCCTAACATGATATCCCATTTGGCATCCACACAGTCAGTTTCATACCAGGTGGTCCAGTTCACATTAAGGATATGGTCACAGAAGTCAGGATAGTCATAATTACGGTATGACCTACCGGTTGTGATGACCGTTTCATATACCTCTTTTGACTTTTTCTTTATAGCATATGTGGGCAGGTGATCGCTCACCAAATACGGCAGGGTGCCATGGTGCAAGACCATGTCACAATCTGTGGCGATTAAATCAATACAGCTGCCTCCTGGACCTTTAGGATTTGGTCTAGTGATGTATAGTATTACGTCAGTGAGATTCACTTCACCCATCGCCTTTTTATAATACTTAGTTTTACAATCTTCCGGCTCAAAAAAGTTGACGTTTATGTCGCCTATTAACCAGCGTTCTCTGGTTTCAAGTAGGGGAGACTTGCAGACTTCCTCCATGTGATCTATGCATTTAACATAGCTTCCATTGGGGGGTCTGTAAACATGGATGAATGAGGTCAAACGGTGTTTCTCTTGGGTGAAATTAAGGACCATGATTTCAATATTGTCGTCTGAGCATTTCAGCTCGGGAACCAGGCTACAATGTGGAGCCATTTTGTTACATACATATATTAATAACCCACCGCCTACTTTGTCAGCAATTCTGTCATATCTAAAGAATTTATACCCTGGTATTTGTAATTTGTTATCTAAAAAACCGTCTATTAACCAACTTTCACTAACGCAGAATACATCAAACATTTTTACCATTTTTTCTTTTTAGTTTCAGACTCCTAATATGTGACCTGTTTTAACGAAATGGGTCGGAAGTCGCACTTTGAGGAGCCTAGATATAGGCTATTAAAGTAGTATAGGGTGGAAAATTTTTTTTTTTTGAAAAATGAGTTTTTGATTTTTTTCTGACATATGAATAGGTATCTTCTGGAATACTAAGTTGCAAACCAGATTTTATCTCCAATTATTTCCAAAATGATGGCCCTAGGATTTATAATTGTATTGTATAATATAGATAATATCTAATTTAAGTATTAATTATTTCATTTTAATTAATTCTCATTTAATTCAACAAAAAAGTATCAAAAATATCTTCAAATGGTCAAAACTGGCCAATATACTACATGTCACATACCAAATGAAAGCTCTTGATGAGCTGTAAATGAATATGGTAATATCACAACATTTTTAATGTGCGACTTCCGACCCATTTCGTTAAAACGGGTCACATATTATAATGACCTATTTTTAAGCCTTTTTTGCTGACAAAGTCCGACGGGGCTGTGGTCATTTTCGCAATGACATTTTTTGGTAGACAGGGTACATAATAGATGTGTTATCAAACAATTGGACTGCTGAGAGGATACAGTAAGAGGCGTCTTTTAGGAAGACGGTTTGACAAAGAGTGTCCGTCGATTGATTCATGCGGTGTGTGGTTTGCCATTCCAATTCGGAGGGGCAGCGCTACCGTGTTCATTATAATGAGCAATATCGTTGTGTGTCACACCCTATCCTATTCAACTCAGGTGGGTGAGGGTGGGTTGAGGCGGGGGGTGGGGTGGGGGGGGTGGGGTGGTTGGGCGGTTAAGGTGGGGGGGGGGGGGTTGTTGGGTTTATATGTAGGGGGGGGGGAAGTTTTGAGGGATAAGGTCAGGGGGTGGGGAAGAGGGACACTGGCAATTGTTACAGAGTCGGTCTTGGATGGGGGGGGGGCGGGGGGGGGGAAGGTGGGGGGGGGGGTGGTACCTGACAAATGTAACAGGTCACCCTTTTTTACCTTGCAAAGTTGAGCTATTTCTTAAACTAGACTAAACTAACTGAACTAGACTAAACTGAACTAAATACATACATTATGAGCAGTGTGTGCCCAAGTACAAATACAGTGTAACTGTATTAAGCATGGTTTATACTATAGACATATGCATAGGCTCGGGACATACAGCGAGCATCTCACTAGGTGTCGACTGTAAGTGGGTAGCGTAT